>JANKKB010001595.1:14596-42117 GCA_026225775.1 Bursera palmeri
GTTTTGATATGATTTTTATTGATGAACAGGTAACAAATATATTGCTAAAAAGAATTTGAAGTTTTATTTTTTCTAAATTATACAATTTTGTTAAAATAACTAATTTTTATTCATTTTGCAGAATGAAGTTATTCATGCAACTATAACAAAAAATATGGTTTCAAAGTTTAGGAACTATATTCATGAAGGTTCAATTTATTTGATAAAGAGTAACTTCAAGAATAGGTATAAAAATTTTATTGACAGAGCAAGAAGAAGGAGAAGAAGAAGATAAATTAAAAAATATTATTTTCAAAGAAATGTTTCAAAAAATAGACAATTTCAAATTATAAGAATTTCATTTGCTTCTTTTGATCTATAATTTTTAATTCTAAATCTAAATATAAGATTTTAATCTTCATTCAATAAAAATTTATTTAAAAAATTTATAAAATTATAAAATAATAAAAAATAACAAATTTCATTAAATAAATATAATCACACAATGTGTGGATTTTTCACTTAGTAATAATAATAAGAGCAGAAGACTAAATCTGATATGGAAAATGAAAAATGAAATGAAATTAAGCTGCTTGGGTTAAACAGAGCTTCTAAGAGCCACGTGTCCGTAAGAAAGCACTTGTTTATTTTATTTTGTCAGAAATGAATCTGCTAACAACTATTTTTAGGTGGCGATTTCCAAAACTCCCTTGCCAGTTCATTTTGTAATTTTGCTATTTTCAGGTCTGTCTGTCATCTGCGTCTTGTGTTCTCTTTTCTCTCAAGGCTCTAGCCACAGCCGCAGCAACTAGTTGTTTTGTTCGGTTGGCTTTCGTTTGATGTTCCTCTTTTCAGTTAACTTTAACCAATCAGAATCATTCACCTTGCTTAAGAAATTAAAACCTCCCTTATCTCCATAACAACAATTAACCTTAAAATAAAAATAAAAGAAAATATATAGAGACATGTCTGATAATCTTGACTTCTTCTCATCTTCACCTGCCCATCTCTTCCTCTTTTACTGAAAGGTGACTCCTTTTACCCTTCATTCATTTTCACACTCACTTTTTCCTTCCATTCTTTGCACTTTTTACCGCTTTTATTTGATCTATAATGTTTGTGTCTTGATTTTACCTTTAATTCTTGGCATTGGAGAATTTAGGTTTTTCTTTATGTGTTATCTAATAGCATTGGTCACAATTTCAGTTTCTTCCTATGCCCATTTTGCTGCCTCCCAAGATTAATTGCATTTTTTTCAATGGCTTGTATCTCTGTGATTGGATTTTCAATTCTAGTCTTATTTTCCATGGAATTATGTGGCTGATGTCGGAATCATATTAATCTCCGATTCTTGTTATATTCTAGAGGAATCTTAACATTAGCTATTTAGGTCTGCATGAGTTTTGACGCTAGGTTTGGAGATAATGCTGGCTGTCAAGGCTTCCATCAACTTATATGAATAAATTGTTCTTTCTCTTTTCTTGGGTTGGGCATTAGAGTGGGAGAGAATGTGATTAATTTTAACACTAGGATTTAAACCCATGTCGTCCTCCAGTTCGGGATAAGATTCACGACCTGTAAAGACAATTGAAGTAATTTATACATGTTATATTGGACTTCTAAGTTTTCTACCTTTTAAAGTGTTAGCTTGATCATCATGCATGCATATATCCTACTTTAATCCTAGTTCCGGTTTTTGTTGTATTGCATAAGTTTTGTTTGTTTTATGTTAAAGCAAGGGAAATATGGAAATTTTTTTTTTTCTTGCAACTAATAGTCTTTGATTGAAAACAGATTGCAATGCTTTTTTCCTATTCTATACGTTTATGTTTTGACAGAAGACCAGATTGAATTTATTTGTCATTTCTGCGAACTGATTCGTGCCTATAATGCATAATATGCTTCATTAATTACTGAGAAAAGGAGAAGGGAAACTAATATCTTATTCGGAAAGTACCCAGGGTTCAAATGAAGTTGTAAGATTCCAGTTTTCTTTCCCTTTTTTCATTTGTAAATATTTGGCAACCAACTGAGCTGATTGGATTTAGTTATGACATTTGAAATAGGATGTCAAAGCAAGTATAGGCATTTAGTAGTTTCTATTTCACCTTGCAAATGATCCTAAATGTTTATTGGTGGCATATGATTGCCTCATTTGCTTAGTTCTAACTAACATTAACTGCTGCCTGGGAATCATTAATTGTTGCATCATAAATTTCAATCCATCTCTTATTGGACTCATGTCTGAAAGTGTTAAAAGTCACCTTATGATTTTTCATAATGTTCTCTGAAGCATAATGTATACATATGTGTATGTGTGTGTGTTGTTACAATTAGAATCATTTTTTGCTTGGTTGGATACAAAAGTAACTCGGTTCTGCTGATAAGTCATGTAAGGTTTTATGTTTTAGCTGCAAGGGAGACGAACGATGCCAACTCTTTTGTTATGAGGTGCAATTAAACTGTTGTTGATATACTATGAGTAGCGGATATAGATAATTTGTTGTGAGTTTTAGAAATAGTTAAATACTGAGTTGAAGTGTTAGAGAGTTTTTGGCCACCTGCTATTAAGACTTGGGTCAGCTGGACTAGTGGAAGATTAACTGTTTGTTTCAGTTTATTACTAGAAGGTTTCTTATGGTTTGAGTGTCCAAATTAAGAATTAGGTTTTTCTTGCATGCAGGTATGGAGTGTTTTGACTTCTGGAAAAGATCATGGTGCAGTGCCTAGACGGATTAAAGCATTTGTGTGCTGCTGTTGTAAATTGTTGTGATGCTGACTTGTATAAACAACCCAGGGGTCTGGAAGATCCAGAAGCTCTTGCACAGGAGACAGTGTGTATGTTAATTTTCTTTATTTCTTGTCCAGTTCTAGATGTCAGGAATGTCTAGGTAAAGTGACAGAAAAGGCATTAGCAGAGTTTTTTCTTTTCTTTTAATGAATCCTCATCTTATTCAATTGGAAGTATTTATCCAATTCACATAAATATATGCTTCATAATTTCATTTTATTTTTATGCATGAATCAGCTAATCAACTGATATGATGCTATATTGAAATTAATCATGTTACGGAACAATACTGGAAGAGGATCTCTTGAAGGGCCAGAAGTGTACACCATGTGTCACTAAAGATGGACATATGTAGGAAATTTGCCTGTGTAAGAGTATATCAAATAGATCATGCCTTTCTGTTTTCAGTACTTCCAAGGCTTTTTTTTTTCAACCTGCAGCAGAATATTATTATTATTATTATAGTCTCTGTGATTAATTGCTTTATGTATTCCTTACAAATTTATGAAACAGGTCACACTAGCTATAGAGTCTTAAGTTGATCATTGATTGGAATTCATAAAGGCTATATTTGTCCACTTTAACGTGGAAGTGCTTTATGGTTCCAACTTTTTTCCCCTTTTGCCGGGGCATATTTTTTGAAGTATAAATTACATGAAGATGCTTTTTCTCACATCGTTTATATAGATAGCAAAGTGACAGATGTAGGCTTCCATGGATGATGTGACAATTATTTTGGTTTTTGAAGAGAATCTGAACCACATATAGCTAGGTTTTTTTAATTTTGCTTTATGCTTTCTGTTTCTGCTTTGTAAAATAAAAATTTCAATAATAATAATAGTCTTTTTCCTTGTTTAAAATACAGTTAGTGTAAGTGAAATTGAGGCTCTGTATGAACTGTTTAAGAAGATCAGCAGTGCAGTGATTGATGATGGGCTGATCAACAAGGTAAAAGATGCTTCTTGTGAAATTATATGAATAATTTTTGTATATTTCTCATAGTTTGTACATGCTTATATACTAATACATCCTAATCTAAATAGAAAATACAATAGTACATAATAACTACTTTTTTAATCTCTTCTTTCCTAATCTACATAACTTAACAATAATAATCTATCTTTTTAATTTACAACTCAACACTCCCCCTCAAGCTGGAACATGTAAACCATATGCATCAAGCTTACTATAAATAAAGTTAATACGAGGACCCCTGAGAGATTTAGTAAGATTATATGCTAGTTGGTCGTTCGAACTGACATGATTAGTAGTAATACAACCAGATAGAACCTTTTCCCGAATGAAATGACAATCAATTTCTATATGCTTGATCCTCTCATGAAAAACTAGATTAGAGGCAATATGAATAACAGCTTGATTGTCACATAATAATGTCATCTGTGATATTTCTGTAAACTTTAATTCATAAATTAGTTGTTTCAACAAAAAAAGTTTACAAGTCGCTAAAGCCATTGCACGATATTCTGCCTCTGCACTTGACCTGGCAGCAACGTCTTGCTTTTTACTTTTCCAAGATATAGATTTCCTTCAACAAGAAAACAAAACCCTGAAGTTGAGCGTCTATCAACCAGAGAGCCTGGCCAATAAGCATAAGAATATCTAATGATTTGTGTCTGACCCTATCTTCATACAGCAGACCTTTGCCTGGTGCACCTTTAATATACCTCAAAATTCAAATAATCGCATCCCAATGACTATCACATGGAGACTGTAAGAACAAATTTACAACACTAACAGAAAAAGAGATATCAGGCTGTGTGATAGTAAGGTAATTAAGTTTACCAACCAGACGTCTGTATCTTACAGGGTCTCTAAAGGGCTCCCCCTGTCCAGGTAGAAGTTTTGAATTTGGATCTATAGGAGAGTCTATTGGTCTACAATCTAACATCTTGTTTCTTCTAGAATATCCAATGCATATTTTCTCCGAGAGATGACAATACAAGAGTTAGATTGGTCAACCTCTATACCAAGAAAATATCTAAGTGGTCCCAAATATTTAGTCTGAAAATAACTGAACAAGTGTTTCTTTAACTGCTCAATACTATCCTGATCACTACCCGTAATGACAATATCGTTCACATAGACAACCAGATAGATGCACTGCCCTAGTGATGTTTGTCGATAAAAATAGAATGATTAGACTCACATCGAACCATACCAAACTCTTGAATGACAGTACTAAAGTGTCCAAAATAGGCACGAGGAGACTGTTTCAAGCCATACAAAGAACAACGAAGTTTACATGCCAAAGTAGACTCTCCCTGAGCAACAAAGCCAAAAGGTTGCTCCATATATGTGTCTTCCTGAAGTTCATGAAGAAAGGCATTCTTAATGTCCAACTGATATAAAAGCCAATGACGAATCGCAACCATAGAAAAGAATAACCAAACAGAAGAAATTTTAGCCACAGGCGAAAATGAGTCATTATAATCCAATCCATAAATCTAAAAATACCCTTTGGCAACTAGCTGTGCCTTTAAGCGATTAACCTGACCATCTAGACCAACCGTGACAGTATAAATCCAATGACAACTAACAGTGGATTAGCCAGGAGGTAACGGAACTAATTCCCAAGTACCATTATGATGTAAAGCAGTCAATCTCATCAACCATTGCTTGACGCCACCCAGGATCAACAAGTGCCTTATGAATAATAGAAGGAACAGAAACAGAAGAAAGTGTGGACACAAATGTATAATAAGGTGAGGACAAACGATGGTAACTAAGAAAATTATAAGTAGGATGAGGATTGCGAGTAGATTGCATACCTTTACGAAGGGCAATGAGAAACTGATCATTAGGAGGTAGGTCCTCAGCAGAAGAGGAATCAGGAACAAGAAGTGTATCATCAGGAGCCTTTGGAACATCAGCAATATCTGGAATGGCATTAGCAGGAGGAGAAGCATCTGCAGTGGAAGGAAATTGTGATAAAGGAATGGAATCAGAAGGGTTGTTAGTCTGTGGAGGAATTAAAGGAACAGAAAGAATCTTAACTATAGGAGGATGTGTAATTGGAGACGAAGAGAAGAAGGGAGAAGACTCAAAAAAGGTGACATCAGTAGAAATGAAATGTTGATGTGTGGTTGGAGAATAACATTTATTATCTTTTTGATGACGTGAATAACCCACGAAAATACATTTAGTAGACTTGACAGAAAGTTTGTCCTGTCCAGGAGATAAGACATGAACAAAATAAGTGCAGCCAAAAACACAAGGAGGAAGAGAATATAAAGGCTGATCATGATGCGTTTAAGGGTCAGGTAGAACTCAACTTGAAAAGCCAACTTCACAAGTGAGGGTGCCCAACCTTTATAAGCTATCTGAAGACTCTTTCCTCAGACGATGTGGGACTTTGCCACGCATCATACTCCCCCTCTCCAGGCTTTGCGTCCTCGCAAAGGGCCCCACTCTCGCAAGAATGGGCCACCACCATGAGGTCCTGCAGGCACCCACGTGGATAAAGAGCTAGGAGCCCTGAACTCTGATACCAAATGATGCATATTCGGATATGCATTTTCCATGTGAATGAGTGAGTTCTAACTTAATCTTCCAACTATGAAAACTCAATTGAAACTTCAATAAAAATACTCCAAATAATCACCAATTAACTTCTAATCAATTCAACAACAACAACTCAACAACACTTCCAATATTCAACAACAATAATTGGCTCAAATTCAAGCTAGATAAGCTTTCTTCAACAACACTTCAACACAAAAATAAATGAAAAACTTATAAGATAAATAGATAAGTATCAATTTGAACTTCAAGCATAAAGGGCTCACCCACCAATTTGAAGCTTAATCCACCATCAATCTTTGGGTTAGAAATGGATAAAAGAAAGATAATCAAAGAGAAACATCTTTTAACAACACAAAGTGTTTGATTTCATTCAAATCTAAGAAAATATTACAAAAGGAAGCCATATATATTAGGCTTCTAAAAAGGGGTGGAAAAAACAAAGTTAACCACCAAATAATATACTTAATTACAACATAAATTACATTAACCCGAATTGGACATCTCTGGATATTGATTAATCAATACATAAGTGAAACCTCCAGTGGTATATCTTGTAATTCTGGGTGAACTCTTTGTTTTGCTCTTGATTAATCAACAGATGAGCAAAACTATCAATGACATTTTTCGTAATTCTGTGCGAACTCTCTGTTTTGATCTTAATTAATCAATCAGATGATCAAAACCACCAAAACTAAGTCAATTCCATACTTATCCATATCATGGGTGAATTGGGTTTCATGCATTAAATACTAACAAAAATACATGACTCAAAAATTACAATAACAAAAAGTTACATAAAAAGCTTCCCTTTTAGGAGGCAATCTAATCCAACTAATTAGGCTCTAATTGGATTATATTGCATCCCAAAGTTAGGCGATGCATAACACTATCAAATTGGACTTGATGGAGTTGATTGGAGTCTAGATTACTTTCCTTGATGRGAACCATGGCTTGATCCGCATCACTATGATGCGTGGCAAAGTGCCACATCGCCTAGGGAAAGAGCCTTCAGATAACTTAGAAGGGTTGGACACCTTCATTTGTTAAGTTAGCTTTTCAAGTTGAGTTCTACGTGACCCTGAAACGCATCAGTTGGTATCAGAGTTTAGGTTAGCTTGTTGAGTGAGTTATTTATGTGATTGTATGTGCGAAGTTGAATTTGCCATTGATTAAGCTTAAAATTTCTGGAAATTGCTTGAGGTTGAGGGAGGAATAGTAAGATATTTGTCTTGAGTTTGAGTGTTCAACTTCCCCTCCACCAACTTTGCCACTTGTCATCCCACAACTTACACACCTCACCGTTGCTTCACCAACCTAATTTCCACCTCACTTTTGCTTCACCAACCCATTGGCCACCTCACTTGATCCACCGACCCCATTCAATTACACCATTACATACCAACTAAAGCATTATTCCAATCTAGTTAGTCCCATTACTTCCCAACCAAACACTATTCCATTAATACTATTCATCAATCACTATTTATTATCATTATGCACCATCATTATTCATTAACACTATTTTGAAATCACTATTTATTCTAAAAATACTATTCACTATAACCTAAAATTTAACCAATTTTTAACCCACATTGCCACCATATCTCACCAAGGTAGTTCTTCCACTCCATCCCACCCTATGGAGTCTATTGTCAACCGAACCCAACAAGAGATAAGGCTTCTTCAAGAGCAAGTTCAGTCCCTAACCTCTAGGGTCAATGAACTTACACACCTAGTCTTAGAGAGGAATGAACCACCCACTACCCACTCACCCCAAACACTAAACCGACCCCAACCAATCCAAAATCTACAATTTGAGGATGAAAGAGCAAGCATAGCTAGTGCCTTAAGTGATGAGAATGTTGAAGCTAGAAGGCCTAGGCTTGATAGAGGAGTGAGTAGGCATGAAAGAAATGATGATAGAGGGTTGAAGATTGATATACCCGAGATTTATGGAAGCTTAAATCCGGATGATTTTCTCAATTGGCTCTATGCCATTGAGAGTCTTTGAATATAAAGGGTATTCGGATCAACAAAAATGTAAAGTAGCTTTATTGAAATTCAAGGATTATGCATCCTTGTGGTGGGAGAACTTGAAGAAGAAAAGAGGTAGAGATGGAAAGGAGAAAGTAAAGTCTTGGGAGAAGTTGAAGAAGTTAATGAGAAGAAGATTTCTTCCCGAGCATCATGTGCAAGACCTGTAGATGAAGCTACACACATTAAAACAAGGGGATAAGAGTGTTGAATCCTACTTGAGAGAGTTTGAAAGATTGATGATGTGGAGTGATGTGCCGGAACCTCAAGAGCAAACCATTGCTAGGTTCATTGGGGGTTTAGACACCAATGTTGCACGTATGGTTGAGCTACACCCTTATTGTGTATTTGAAGATGTGTACAAGTTAGCTATCAAGGTGGAGAAACAAAGAAGAAACTTGAGAGTTGCCACACCAAGACTCACCTACAAGCCACCCCTAAACTACAAACACACTTTCCCATACACCAAACCCGACACTACCCAAGACAAAGGGAAAGATAAGTTAGTTGGGAGCTCAAGAGAGAGAACTAGTTTCCCTAGACCCATCTTCGCTAAACCCAATGTTGACATGAAGGAAAAAAAGTGTTTCAAATGTCAAGGCTATGGACACTTCCAAGTCCAATGCCCCAACAAAAGAATGATGATTATTAAAGAGATAGAAAAGATAGAAGAGTCATTACAAGGGGAAGAACAAGAAGAGGAAGTTGAAGGAAGTGGAGAAGAGGCTTTTGAGGAAGCCGATGAAGTAAACATGCTTGTTCTCCAAAGAGTGCTACAAGCTCAAGTTGTGAATGAAGATGAGCAAAGGGAGAACTTGTTTCAAACAAGGTGTACAATAAARGAAAGGGTATGCTCGGTCATCATTGATAGTGGAAGTTGCACCAATGTAGCTTCTACAACACTTGTGGAGAAGCTTAGATTACCAACCATTGAACATGCTAAGCCTTACAAGCTTCAGTGGCTTAGTCAAGGAAGCAATGTCCATGTCACCAAGCAAGTTATAGTTCCATTCTCCATTGAAAAGAGGTATGCCGATGAACTTGTTTGTGATGTAATTCCTATGGATGTTTGCCATTTGTTATTGGGTAGACCTTGGCAATTTGATAGGAAAGTAGTACATGATGGTAGAAAAAATATTTAGTATATGATGGTAGAAAAAATATTTATTCCTTTAAGTGGGAAGGGAAAGCTATCAACCTAACACCCCTAAAGCCATCCCAACTACTCAAAACAAACACACAAAAGGATGCCCCTAAGAAGATTTTTTTTTTGAATGAGAATTAAGTGAAGAAAGTAATCACTAAACACAAGCCCATCCTAGCCTTGTTAGTAGCTGAAGTGGGAAGTGTTGAGAATGAGATTGTCAAATTGCATCCAAGGGTTCAGCCATTATTAGCTGAGTTTCAAAATGTGTTCCCACAAGAATTACCATCCGGCTTACCACCCTTGAGAGGAATTGAGCACCAAATAGATCTAGTGCCTGGAGCTCCATTGCCTAACAAACTGGCATATAGATGTCACCCGGAAGAATCCAAAGAATTACAAAGGCAAGTTGAAGAACCAGTTGAAAGAGGCTATGTGAGAGAGAGTATGAGCCCATGTTCGGTGTCGGCCTTGATAGTTCCTAATGAAGATGGTACATTTCGTTTGTATGTGGATAGTGGAGCAATCAATAATATCACCATCAAGTATAGGTATCCTATTCCTAGGCTTGATGACATGCTCGATGAACTTCATGGCTCCACTATCCTTTCCAAAATTGATTTGAGAAGTGGCTATAACCAAATCCGAATGAAAAAAGGTGATGAATGGAAGACTGTCTTCAAAACTAAAGGAGGGTTGTATGAATAGATGGTGATGCCCTTTGGATTGTCAAATGCTCCAAGTACCTTCATGCGGCTAATGAATGAGGTACTCAAACCATTCTTGGGTCATTTTGTTATTGTGTATTTTGATGATATTTTGGTGTATAGCAAGACTGAACAAGATCATGTAGAGCATTTGAAGAAAGTGTTTTAAGTTTTGAGAGAGAAAATTGTATGGCAAGATAAAAAATGTGAGTTTTTCCCTCCTAGTGTGGTTTTCCTTGGGTATGTTGTTACCAAGGATGGTATAAAGCTTGATCAATCAAAGGTAGAAGTAATTAAAAGTTGGCCCTAACCTAACTCTATTTCGGAAGTGAAGAGTTTTCATGGCCTAGCATCATGCTATAGTAGATTTGTGCCCAACTTTAGTTCTATTATGGCTCTTATTACCGAGTGTATGAAGAAGGGAACTTTTGAGTGGACAAGGGAAGCAAATGAAGCCTCTGAGATGATCAAGAAGAAAATATGTGAAGCCCCAATCCTTGCCTTGCCGGATTTTGATAAAGATTTTGAAGTAGAATGTGATGCAAGCGGGGTTAGAATAGGAGCTGTTCTCACCCAAGCCAAGAAACCGATTGCCTACTTTAGTGAGAAGCTCAATGAAGCGAAGAGGAGATATAGTACATATGATAAAGAGTTCTATGCCATTATGAGAGCCTTGGATCATTGGAGTCACTACTTGAGGCCAAGATAATTTGTGTTGCATTCCAACCATGAAGCTTTGAAGTACATTAATGGTCAACACAAGTTGAGTGCTCGTCATGCTAAATGGGTAGAATTTCTACAATTTTTCTCTTTTGTTTCTAATTATAAACAAGGAGTGCATAATGTTGTTGCGGATGCTTTATCGAGGAGATACTCTTTGTTAACTATGTTAGATGCTAGAGTGCTTGGCTTTGATTTAATGAAGGAAGATTATGCCCTTGATAAGGAGATGAGGGAAATTGTAGCCGATTGCACCAAGGGGAGTATTGAAGATTACTCAATTCAAGATGGGTTCCTATTTAAGGGGAACAAGCTCTGTGTACCAAGGGGGAGATTTAGAGAGATCATAGTAAGGGAGTCTCATGGAGGAGGCCTTGCTGGTCACTTTGATGTCAATAAGACACTAGAGATCGTGAAACAGCATTTCTATTAGCCAAAGATGCAAGGAGATGTACAAACAATTGTGGAAAGATGTGGTACTTGTCAACGGGCCAAGAGTTATTTCAAACCGAGTCCATACATTCCCCTTCCCATTCCAAATCAAACATGGGAGGATTTGAGCATGGACTTCATTGTAGCCTTGCCAAGAACTCAACGAGGTAAGGATTCTATCATGGTTGTTGTTGATAGGTTTTCTAAGATGGCTCAATTTGTTCCTTGTCACAAAACGGATGATGCTTCCAATGTAACCGATTTGTTTATGAGAGAGATCATTAGGTTACATGGCATTCCTAGGAGCATAGTGTCGTATAGAGATACAAAATTTTTAAGCCATTTTTGGAGAACATTATTGGGTAAATTAGGCACCAAACTTATGTTTAGCACATCCCACCATCCACAAACCGAGGTTACTAATAGGACTTTAGGTATTATCCTTAGAACCTTGATTAACAAACACTTAGAGGATTGAGATCTTAAATTGCCATATGCCAAATTTGCCTACAATAGAGCACCTCATGCTACCATTAGCCACACACCATTTGAGATTGTCTATGGTATTAACCCCATCACACCCATTGAACTAAGTTCATTACCCTTAGACTTGCCATTAAATGTTGATGCAAAAGAGAGAGTACAAGAGATGAAGAAATTGCATGAAGCAATTTGGGTTCAAATCGTCAAAAGCAATGAAGCCTATAGAAAAAGAACCCATAAGCATAGAAAACCCTCTCTTTTTAATCCGGGAGATCTAGTTTGGGTACACGTTAGGAAGGAGAGATTACCCTCCAAAAGAAAGAGTAAGTTAGCCCCTAGAGCCGATGGTCCATTTGAAGTGATTGAGAGACATGGAGATAATGTCTATAGAGTGGATATTCCTAGTGAGTTTAGGAGAGTGTCGGTCACTTTCAATGTTGGAGATTTGTCCCCTTATATGGAAGATGAGAACCTTGCGGATTTGAGGGCAAATCCTTCTCAACCCGGGGAGAGTGATGCGGATCAAGCCATGGTTCCCATCAAGGAAAGTAATTTAGACTCCAATCAACTTCATCAAGTCCAATTTGGTAGTGTTATGTATGACCTAACTTTGGGATGCAATATAATCCAATTAGAGCCTAATTAGTTGAATTATATTGCCTCCTAAAAGGGAAGCTTTTTATGTATCTTTTTATTATTGTAATTTTTGAGTCATGTATTTTTATTAGTATTTAATGCATAAAACCCAATCCACCCATGATGTGGATAAGTATGGAATTGGCTTAGTTCTGGTGGTTTTGATTATCTGATTGATTAATAAAGATCAAAATAGAGAGTTTGCGCAGAATTACGAAAAATATCACTGATAGTTTTGTTCATCTGTTAATTAATCAAGATCAAAACAGAGAGTTCACCCAGAATTACGAAAAATGCCACTGGAGGTTTCGCTCACGTATTGATTAATCAATATCCAGAGATGTCCAATTCGGGTTAATGTAATTTGTGTTGTAATTAAGTATATTACTTAGTGGTTAACTTTGTCTTTTTCACCTCTTTTTAGAAGCCTAATATATATAGCTTCCTTTTGTAATATTTTCTTAAACTTGAATGAAATCAAACACTTTGTGTTGTTAAAAGATGTTTCTTTTTTGTTATCTTTCCTTTATCCATTCCTAGTCAAAGGATTGGTGGTGGATTAGGCTTCAAGTTGGTGGGTGAGCCCTTTTTGCTTGAAGTTCAAATTGACACTTATCTATTTATCTTGTAACTTTTTCATTTATCTTTGTGTTGAAGTTGTTGTTGAAGAAAGCTTATCTAGCTTGAATTTGAGCTGATTATTGTTGTTGAATATTGGAAATGCTGTTGAGTTGTTGTTGAATTGATTAGAAGTTAATTGGTGATTATTTGAAATATTTTTATTGAAGTTTTAATTGCGTTTTCATAGTTGGAAGATTAAGCTAGAACTCACTCATTCATATGGAAAATGCATGTCTGGATATGAATCAGCTTAGGGAATAAAGGAGAATGAAGAATCTGGTGGTTTAGAACTGTTATATTTTAGCCACCCTTCGATTTTGGTCCCATCAAGCTCCAAATCCAAATTCAACCCGAACGAGTCTAAATCGGTAATAGAGCTTTATTTCATCATTGAGATGCAATGAAATCCAAGTAGATATCAAATATTTGGATTGTATGGCCTCCTAAATGAGAATTGCTTTTGTACTTAATTGTTGGAATTTTGTTGTATTTTCATTGTATTTCAATTGTAGTCATTTAAGTTGTTATACTCTAGTATTGTTGTATTTATAATTGTCTATAATTGTTGTCTAGATTGTATTTGCAAGTGCCAACACTTGCAATTTTTCATGTAAATTTTATGCAATATTCAAACACAAGTCAGTAGCTGAGCGTTGCGGCATCTCATGCTACCGCTGCGATGCTCATTCGCAGCCACAGTAAGCTACCAAGTCAGTAGATGAGCGCTGCGGTGTTCCATGCTACCGCCGCGGCGCAAGCCATCCGAAATTCAACTTTTGTCCTTTTTGTTGTTTTGTTTGTAAGTGTAATTGAGGGGCATTTTTGTCCTTCCGTCTTTCTTGTACAAGGCCTCTTTATTAAAGGCCATTTTTTCACTTGTAATGCTTAGACTTGATGAATATACAACTTTGAAAGAAAAACACTTGTGTGTTTTAGAGAGTGCTCTCTCACCTATCATCTTTATCCATTCCAAGTCAAGGAATTGGTGATGATTAATTCAAGTTGGTGGATGCAAATCCTTTATGCTTAAATCATTTGGCAACCCATATATTGTAAGTTTCATATTTCTATTTCCTTTGAAATTGAATGTTGTTGTTGATTGTTGGAGAAGATGTTTTTTGTTGCTAATGTGAAGTACGAAGTGTTGTTTATGTTGAAGGGTGTTTAGCTAAGTTGAGTGGCATGCTATTTGGGTTAATTTAGTGTTGAAATTAGGGTATTTTAGAGGGTGAACAGTAATCCCGAAATTGATTTTTGGGCTCTTAAAAAGTCACTCCAATTGGCTTTATATGTCACCCCATAATATAACAAGAACGGAAGAAGGCATTCGATTAATTAGATAACAGACAGTCAGTATAGCATCTGCTCAAAACTGGGAAGGAACCTAATTGTGTAAAACCAAGGTACGGGCAGCTTCTAAGAGATGCCTATTCTTACGTTCAGCCACCCCATTTTGTTGTGGAGTATAAACATAAGAAGACTGATGTATAATTCCTTGAGCAGACATGAATTTAGTGAAGGGTGCAGAAAAATATTTATGAGCATTATCACTACGCAACACACGAATAGTTGTATGAAACTGAGTCTTAATTTCATTGCAAAAGGATTCAAATATAGAAAATAACTCGGAACGATCTTTCATTAAAAATAACCATGTGCAATGAGAATAATCATCAATAAAGATAACAAAGTACTGAAATCCTAAACTAGAAGAGACACGACAAGGACCTCATACATCTGAATGAACTAACTCAAAAGAGGATGTAGCCCGTTTATTAACATGTTTTGAAAAGGAACTACGAGAATGTTTTCCAAGTTGACAGGACTCATAGCTAAAAGACTTTAAAGTAGACAAAGTAGGAACTATTTTCTGAAGTTTCAACAAACTTGGATGGCCTAAATGATTATGAATGAGGACTGGAGATTCAAAGACAATGCATGCGGTTGGAGCGGAAGGTAGATCAAGATGATGGAGGCCCTGGACTCATGTCCTGCGCCAATCATCCATCCTGTACTACGGTCCTGTATAACAACAGAGTTACGATCAAAGGTTATAAAACAATTTAAAGTATAGGTAAGTTTACTGACAGAGACAAGATTAAAAGGACAAGTAAGAATATAAAGAACAGACTCTAAAGACAAGGAAGGAAGTGACCGGAGATATGATCAGAGGCACCAGAATTAAGGACCCAAGTAACTAGAGGAGTAGATTTAGTAAGACAATTGACTGATACCATGTGAAATTAGATGAATAATTTCTATATATTTCTCATAGTTTATACATCCTAGTCTAAATAGGATATACAATAGTACATAATAACTACTTTTCTAATCTCTTCTTTTCTAATCTACACAACTTAATAATAATAATCTATCTTCCTAATTTACAACTCAACAATTCTTTGTAGGAATTTGTTATATTAATACCTGCACATTTGGAAGAAATCATTTTTTTATTTTATCTCAATATCATCCCTAGGGTTTCCTAGAGAGAGATATCTCTTTTGAACTGTTCAGTTTGCTTTCATATTTGGTTTATATAATTCCATTTTTTATATCTTGTTTTCTCTGTGGTCTTCCATGTGTTACATTACAGGAGGAATTTCAGTTTGCATTATTCAAGACAAACAAAAAGGAGAGCTTATTTGCAGATCGGGTACTCTTTCTATATGTCAAGGCTTTAGGATGTTTCGGTTTCACTGTTTTTAAATGCCTTCCTTGCACCACTTTCCTTTATATCTCTTATTCATTGCATTTTTCAGTAGCTTTGAAATCAGATGGTGCACATGTATGTTGTGTACGTACTCATGAAGCTGAGGAAGTTTTGTGCTATATGTGCTAAATTGTCTTTCAATTTTTTCAGGTATTTGACTTGTTTGACACCAAGCACAATGGGATACTAGATTTTGAAGAGTTTGCACGTGCTCTCTCTGTCTTTCACCCCAATGCACCAATTGAAGATAAAATTGAGTGTAAGTGTTTAGAATTATCATCACTTGATCATCTTAGTTATCAAATGAAAAGTTTGGTATGGTTCCTTCCTGTTAGCTTTTCTCCATGCTACTTTCTCTGCATTCTCCTGGTGATAGCATGCTGATAAAAGTGAACTTATGAGTACTGGGTATTTCTTCTTGCAGTTTCATTTCAATTATATGATCTCAAACAGCAAGGGTTCATTGAGAGACAGGAAGTAATTTTTCAAATTACTTTACTATTTAGTTTCTTGGTTTTTATATATTTGAGGTGTCTTTCAAAAAAAATTTTGACTGTCAATTTTTAATATATAGGTAAAGCAAATGGTAGTGGCTACACTTACTGAATCTGGTATGAATCTTTCAGATGATGTCATAGAGAGTATCATTGACAAGGTGCTTCTCTAATCCGATTGATTTAGTTATCCTGTCAGATCTTAATGATGTTAATTATATGTGCACATTTCTTGGATTCAGTCAATCCATCATGTTATATGTCTAGCTGAGCCTTCGTTTATGTATTTTATTCTGTTCCTTGATTCAGTCTGTCAAATAATTCAGTTGAGCTATGTTGCTTTGATCCTCTTTTACTGTTATGGTATGCTCAAACTAAAGCAAATCTTGCACAATTATCGTGGCTCGATGTATTTTAATGGTTGCATAAAGTGAGAAAATACTTGCCCCTTAGATCCAATTGTTAAACTCAACTATTGTTATGTCTCCTGTTGTAAACCGATCTAATCACAAGCCTCATTAGAACTGGTATTCCTAGTGCTTTCTAAAGTTCCTTCTAAATTCCAAGAGGTTATGATCATGGAGTCTGAAAATTATATGTCAATATTAGTCCAATTCTAATTGTAATTACACTACTAATTTCTGTGTCCTATTATTTTAACTCTCCGTTTCCATCTTGGAGAGTAACAAAGGAAAGGATATGGAAAAAATGCACAAGAAAGGATTATAGGAATTGCCTAATATTATGGCTTCAATACATTGTTCTCCCTGATAATTTTAATTATGAAAATATAGATAGACGCTATATTGGTGTTGCCATTTTGGTATTTGAAACCTTATAGAAGCTTTTGGTGTTGCTTCATTTTTGACAATGTTTCGGAATATATCAAAATTTATGTTCGATTTTGTGTGTCATTATTTATATTAAATTGATAAATTTAGGATATCTCAATGGATGTCACCTTTTTGGTTTATTTAGACCTTTGAGGAAGCCGATACTAAACACGATGGGAAGATTGATAAGGAAGAGTGGCATAACCTTGTTCTGCGACATCCAACACTCTTGAAGAATATGACTCTTCAATATCTCAAGTGAGTGATTGTTGATAAGTATTAGTAAATCATATATTGTTATGTCTACTTTATTTTCTTATACTAGTGAATCACTTATGAAAAATGATATATTACAAACCATGAATAGAGTTTGATGTATTATAGTTAATATATCCTCCCTCCCAGAGTTACATATTGTTTTGTTGTTATGATTTCTACTCTATGAATAGTTAATATTGACATGTCCTGTTGACAAGGGGTTTTCTCCTTTGATTACCAATTAAGCCCCATAGTTCAGGTTTATGCAACTGACATGTCTTTCATTTTTCTTGGGCAGAGATATTACTACCACATTTCCAAGTTTTGTGTTTCACTCTCAAGTAGACGATACTTGAGATTCTCAATCAAGTTGAATACTATATGCCGGGATGAGCACGTTTGTCTATCGCCAAATCTTAATGTGCAGAGGTTCACGGTTGGAGAAAATGTTAAAAGACTTGCTGGTGGAGTTATTGGAAGTGTCTTTGTTTTTGGATAGGAGAAGCTTTTTTAGCTTGGACAAATGGGTTGTAGTGGGTTGGTTAGTTTATTTATTTGCTTCACTGTAGAAGGGGGGAAATAATTTTGCATGTTGCATCGACATTTACTCTTATTGGAAGACTTCTAATCACCGCTAACTCCAGTCGCAGCAGAGGTCCATGATAATTACATTTGTAAATTTATCTTATATTTTGAGCAAGCTATACATGGTGATTTTTTTGCTTCATTCTTATATTGGACAAGCGCTTTTTATTCTCTCACTAAATTTTTAAATAATAAAATTAAACCCGAAGGGAGTAAATAAATATATGGAAATGCAAATACAATAACAATTCATTTGCCTGCAAAGGTGAAAATTGCATTGAACTCGTAGAAAAATTTGTGCAATAATAATTGGAGGGTAGTTTTGATATTATAATGGGAAAATGAATGAAAGAATTTAAGATATGCACCAAATCTAAGGTGGACAATTGAAAAATAAAAGATTTTGGCGTTATGACATTTTGTTTGAAGTACAATAGTTTTTTAAATCAAATATTCAATGATCAATAATTTAGTATCAAATATCTATAGTGTTTGATTGCTATTGATAATCTAATAGTATCTAATAATATTTTAGTCAAATGTTTAATAGATGGGTTATGACAATGTCTCAATCAAACGTTTGGTAGAGGGGTTATGTCATCAAAAGCCCAATTTCCATCGGACCCCAGCTCTTACAATTTAGAATGTTTCTCAACGGAAAATTTACAAAAATCCTCTGATTAAATTTCAGAAGATATTTAATTCTAAAATTTTATTAAACTAATATTTACTTTTCAAAAATCTATAAAAAATTAAATTTATACCTCAAATATTTGGGGTTAAAATATTAAGTTCGAGAAAATAATATTAATTTTTTAAAAAATAAATATTAATTTAAAAAAAATATAGATTTAAATATTTTCTTTAAATATTTTTTTGAAATCTAACGGGGGTGAGAGTGATTCCCCGTTTCTCAACTCAACACAATATGTACACAATTTAATTGGCTCTAGGGAAGGACGAAGGATTTAGTCTTCTAAGTTCTAATCTGCACCGGCAATGGAGAAAGGAGGGAAAGGCTTTTCATTACCCAGCAAAGGAGGAGGAGGCGGAGGCGGAGGCGGAGGCAAATCTTCTCTCACTTCTGTTCCTAGTAAGATCCTTTTCCTTCACATACTACTATTTCTGCTTCTTCTCTGACGACGCATCCTTACTGATTATTTGTTAATGCTTTTCTGGGCATAAAAACTTTTCCTTTATGTAATTCATATGGTTGGGCTACGCTCTGTATTGTTAGAGAATATGAGCCTACGGAAACTTTTTTTTTTTAATGCCCATTTGCTTCTACTAGGCGTAATAGATTTTGCTATCTTAGTTACCATAATATAATATTGTAAGTTCATATCATTGTTTAAGCTAATGCATTGGAAACCCTATTTGATTAAGTTCCTTCTTCAAGCTTTGATTACCAATTGTCTGCCTTCTCTTTCTTATGCCGGGTTTGTCACCCAAATGCCGCATACTAGTTCAAATGAGTAAACTAGTAATCCTCTT
The DNA here is from genome assembly GCA_026225775.1 of Bursera palmeri. Classification (NCBI taxonomy): domain Eukaryota; kingdom Viridiplantae; phylum Streptophyta; class Magnoliopsida; order Sapindales; family Burseraceae; genus Bursera; species Bursera palmeri. The sequence goes on from JANKKB010001595.1 coordinate 34,064, forward strand.
TATGTAGGCCATGTACAACTTCATCTCACCTTACATTGCCTCATCTCTCTTGGACTTTGACGCGGGAATTTTACCTCTTGTTTCTTGCATATAATGCCACCAAATGCTATATGAGATTGAGAGCTATTGGGGTTCATCTTAATGTTCCCCCCTTTGTCCAAGAACCAAGTTTCAATATCTTAATTATTCTTTTGCTACCATATATTCTTTAGATTCAAATAGAACTTCAATTGTGGTCTTCTAAGATTGCATTTAACTTGGGCTGAATCATAGACGAAAATTTGCTAAAAGACTCTTTCTAGACAATATCACGGCTGTGCATCCCTTTCTTTACCTTTTCTATGTTGTAAGTCACGATTGAAGTTTAACAGATGCATTTCTTTCTCATTTTTGTAGCATTGGTGGGAGGAAAGGACGGTGGTTCAGTGAAATCAAAGAAGGGAAGGAAAGTTCACTTTGATGCTGAAGGTTAACTCTTTACAAAATCTTGAAGATGTTTGAAGGAGATTTATCGTGCTTGTTACTATAAATCTATTAATTGCTCATCACATTCTAAGTTTTGGTAATTGAGTTATAGGTTCACCTGAAGGGAAGTTTAGTGTTTCTTCAAAATCTGATGGGAAGTTTGAGACCAACTACGGTAAAGATACTCCTGATCTGATTTTTGGTTCATTACTTTTTGTTTGGCACTTATTCATTTCTGTTGATTTCTTCTGTGACCAAATGATAATTTTACAAAGGGGGTTTGGGCAAAGGTGGAAAAGGAGACAAGGTGGCTAATGGTGGGAAAGCTTCTTTGGTGAAGGAATCACTACCACTTGAGCTCAGAATTGAACAGGGTTTGTGACAATCTAATTGTATCACCGCACAATTTCATATATTTATATGGTTTTAAGACATTGTTTTTGTGGTGCTTAAGATGGGCCTGAGACTGGTCTCCTTATGTCTTTATATTTGTCTCAGTTGTTCATGAATTGTTCGGTTATGGACCTGTTATGTCGTCAAATGAATGGTCTATAAGATTTAAATAGTAATATAAAAAGCATTCTCTTATTCTTGGAAAATAGCCTTAGGGCAACACATAATTGACATCATGATTGCCAAATTGTAGAGCTTCCAAGGACTGCCAAGTGCCTGATGGACTGTGAGGCTGCATCTATTTTAGAAGGAATCCAGGAGCAGATAGTTGTATTGTCAGCAGATCCAACTATTAAAATCCCTGTGTAAGTAGCATTTTCAGTACTTCTTTTATTTAGTACAAGTTCTCTGAAATATGTGTTCCTTGTGTTCAGATCATTTGATAGGGGACTGCTGTATGCAAAAACCAGAAGCCATTATACTGATCCCCAAGCTGTCAGAAAAGTTCTTGAGTATCCTTGATTTCTATTTTCTCCATAGCACTTTGGGGTACGCTTGTCACTGCTTATGCATTATTTGACTGTTTCTTTGGTAGTCCATCTGGTGTTGTATTATTAACTCATTTATCAGCACTCTAAAAAAGCATGGTGTCAATGATAGCGAGGTATCATTCTCAACCTGAATTTCTCAATTCCAAATGTCATGCAACTCTCTTGATATCAACTTCTTGGCTGCAGATATGTTTGGTCGCTAATGTTTGTCCAGAAACAGCCGAGGAAGTTTTTGCGCTTGTTCCATCCTTGAAGGTATGACTTGTCCATGATCTACTATTAAAATGTTTGCTATGACTGGTTTTTCTTTGAAAAACCGAGAAAAGATTGGTTTTCTGATTTGGTGATATAAAGGGAGAAACTTTGTAATGTTTACCATTCTAAGGTATCTGAGATGTCATTTGTACGTCTGAAAGCTGGTTTATGTTTATTGTCCGAGCTTCAGTACTAATGTTGGGCTCTTATCTATAAACTTAAGCTTTCAGATTAAATAAGAACTTAGCCATAGACAAGTTAAATTAAGGTAAGGTGAGACGGGAGTTAAGAAGATAATTGATTTTATTTTCTGTTATTTTCTGAAATGTTAACTTTTTCTTTCAAGCTGTGTGTTATTGTGTCTTTACAGTTGATTTTTGTGGTGAATTGTGTAGAGTTTGAGATTTACCCTTGTTTATTTTCTATCCACTAAATCTTTACTATCAGTTGGATTGTGAATTCTGTTGCCATCACTAAGTGACCAGATTATATAATTTATGGTTCTTCCAGGCTAAGAGAAGCACGCTCAGTGACCACCTCAAAGATGTATTACTTGACATAGCTAAATTTAGAAAGACGACATGACATGGAGACTAACAAAAGAGAAGTTATTTTGGGTAATATCATTTTTGTTGCTGCTTGAGTTGGGATGGCCATGTCTTGCTGTCTTTCATTATGTAGTACATAATAACTATGGATAAGATAATTTAGTGCAGGTTACTTTTATTTTGTTTTTTCTGGGTCCTTGATAGATGCAGATGGCACTTTTAAATGGTGGAATGAGCTTTGGCAAACTCGACAGGCAGCTGTATCTGTCCTTTTTTTAAAGAGTACTAATAGTACTTAAGACTCTTGTAACCATCTATTTTCTAAACTAGTTATATTGATACATAGCTTTCCTGCAAGAATATGCAATTATTATCGTTAGATGAGCTGTGCTCATTATTATGCATTAGTATAATGTGTTAGCTATGATGCTGACTTTTTTATTTTCCTTGTACTTAAACGATCGCCCTTTGTGCTTTGTGTATTGAAGTGTAATGGGTGAGTTGTTTTGCTGACTTTTGTATTGCTTAATATAATGAAGGAAAAGAAAAAGGAAAAGTGTGCCGGTGAAAGATTACAAATCAGTGACTAAGAATTGCTATGAATCAACTTTGTGCTTGCCCTTATTAGATCTGGGACAAGCAAACTGAAGAAGAGATGTTAGTTTATATATTTCAAATCTTACTAAGATATGGAAGCTAATGGTAGAACGCGTATAAAAAATGAAGCCCGAAACATCTGATCTGGTGATTTTACAGACCAAGCTCCATATTATGGTGATTTTAGAGTGATCTATTTATATTTCAAACCAATCTCAGTTCTCGTACAAGAAGTGAAAAATATATCAATTTTTGTTTTATTTATTTATTGAAATAAGTGAAACGATATGAATTTCCTTCGAAAAGAAAAACTAAGTATTAAATTATAATAATAATAAAAGAAATATTAATTTTGCCGAATAAATCACTAAAAAGAAGTGGTTAGTAAGGAAGGTAGACGCTTGGCCTCCTGGCTTCTGTAGGTTGTAACTTTATTCCCCCCTTTACTTTTGGTGTATGTAAACCAATAATCAGAATTCAAGATCTAATCTAATCAAATGGGTAAAGTAGAAGAGAACAAGGAAAGAAGGAAATCGGTAGCAGAGGATGAAACAGACGATGATGAAACAGACGATGAAGAAGAAGAAGAAGAAGAAGAAAAATGGATAAAAGACTACTCATCGAAGCAGAGAATCTTGTTGGTTGGAGAAGGAGACTTCTCTTTCTCTCTTTGTTTAGCCAGAGTTTTCGGTTCTGCTCGTAACATGGTAGCCACTTCTCTTGATTCCAAAGGTAGGTATCCGTACATCAACTAAAGTTTATAGACATACATGGTGAAAGAGTAGTTATTTATTTATTTATATGAAAATGAATGATTTTAATGGGATGCAGAGGACATAGGCAGAAAATATGGAAATGGAGAAGAGAACGTGAGAGAACTGGAGGAGAGAAATTGCTTGGTATTGTACGGAGTGGATGCTAAGCAGATGAGTCAACATTACTTCCTAAGGACTCAGAAGTTTGATCGCATCATCTACAACTTCCCTCATGTTGGTTTCATCTTCCGTGAGAACAGCTATTGCCAAATCCAGTACTAAATCTCCACTTAATTTCACTGAAAGTAGATTTTATTTATTGATTTCAATTCCATTACATACTCTTATCATGACATGAATAATAGGTTGAACAAGGAATTGGTCAAGGAATTTCTGAGGAATGCTAAACTTCTTCTAAAAGAGGGGAACGGAGAGATTCATGTGACACACAAGGAGGGTGATCCTTACAACAAATGGGAATTAGTGAAGAAAGCTGAGAAGATGGGCCTAATTTCTCATGAAGTTGTGCCCTTCTCCAAGCAAGACTATCCTGGTTATCACAACAAAAGAGCCCAAGGCAACTTTTCTGATAACTCCTTCCGTCTGGGAGATTGCAGCACTTTCAAGTTTAGGCCCAAGTAAACGTAATGTTAATGTATTCTACTTCTACATCCATTGTGTTTGCATACCCCTTACCCTATGTTTGTTACAACTCAAGGTCTGCCTTTTTGGCTAATTTTGTTCATAATCAGAAGCTACGCTTATGCTATTCGCCAACACTAGCTCATTGACCTTGTTGGAGTCTTCAACACGTTCTAACCAAATTTACCAAAATACTAGTTCATACTTACTTTTTGTATCCAATCAAATCTGGACATTGAAGTGATTATAATCAACGTCGGAGTATTTTCAGAGTTAAAACGGCGCATTTTTTCTCTTCTGTGGCATGCAATTAATGATGCTATAGAATTACTTCACTTGGTCATACTCATGCCAACACGCTAAATAACCTTGTGCAAATATATATGATAGTTCGTGATAAAAGTGTCTGAATCTGAGCGTCATCAGCATCTATCCACCACGAGAAGTTGGAAGACCCTGTAATATTCTGCTAATTGATTGTTTAATTAGTCAAACTTNAAACTTTCGTTTTTAGTAGTAAACTGCCCAGTGGGAATTGATATTAGCTCCAAAATGTATTCGTCTTGCCTACTGCTCGGATATAAAAAATAAATAAATAAACCGATTCCGTCTCGCGCCCGCGCTAATTGACTTTTAGCATGAACTCTAAATTATGGATGGAAGACTGACTATTAAGCTGAAAACTTGCTTAATTATAATACCTTTACCAAATATACCTACTACGTGACTGTGATGCATAGATTATTATCATCTTATGTAAATTTGATGGAAGTTGGGAATAGAAAGTTTCTTAGTAGGTTCCTGCTCATGATCTTTGACACACACACACACACACACACATTTCCCTAAATTAGGAGTTGACCCCCTTTATTCAAATTGTCATTTTTCTATTGTTAAAAGACCATTTCCTTATATATAGAATAGCACCTTTTCCTGTTATAAGAGTACGATTTGTTTGAGTGCCGTACCGAAAATTTTGGTATGTGTATTTGTTGATTCATTTTAAGTTGCTTCTTATTACTTCAGTTGGATTGATTAGGTATAAGCTTTCGAGTGGGCTAAACAATGTTATTCTAAGAATTCTGAATAGTTGTTTGTGTCCTTAGCTTTTCATATCCGGTGGATTCATATGAAGTTCAGGTGTTAAATTTATTGCCAAGACTGGTAATTGATTTCATTTTATTAGTATTTCAATTTCATTTTTGTTCTCTACTTGTGGGTATTGCGTTATGGTCTGAAGAAGGTTATGTTTTGATATTCTGAGTGACATAGTTCCATATGGGGTCATTTTCTATAGGAATTCTTTTAGGAAAAAGTAAGTTTTTGATGACTTTTCGCTAAAACATATATATAGAACGAAATTTGATCTTTTGACATCTTTTTTGTCGGAAAAAGCTGACAAAATTGAGATTGGTTAATCAACAGTTTCTGCAGAATTTTGAAGATATTCGGTGGAGGAAGACCTTTTTGACAGAAAAAGCCACCAATTTTGCAAAGTATTTAGAAAGTTAGGAGCTGAATATGGGAGGCAAACAGTCCAGACATGACAAACCTCATGACCATAATTTATATAACTATTCTCCATCAATTTCAAGTTCTTCCCGGTATTCCTACTATTCTAAAACTTATGATGATTATGAAAGAAAACAGCAGCTGCAGTTAAGGTATTCAAGAATTGGTGACAATTACCGCTCTCTAGATCAGGTATTATGCTTTAAATTTTTTCTGGATATCACTTTATAGGGAAATGGGATTGAATTTAAAGTACTTTTTGTTGAAATTGCTTGGCAAATCAAACTTCTTATGTAAGCATTTTGGCTATAGGAATATAGAGGCAACATAACTTACATTATGAGTACATTTGAATTTCCATGACAATTTAGCTCTGCAGATGTATCTGTTACCTTATGTGCTATGTTGTACGACCTAAGAGAAATATTTTCTTTTGCTATTAATTGCATAGATTGAGCTTATTCTTATGTTTGTTAAATTATCCCCTAGATTGTAGAATTTCATGATGGACTTGATTACGGTTTTATGCAGGTGACACAAGCTCTTGCGCAAGCTGGTCTGGAATCATCCAATCTTATTGTGGGTATTGATTTCACAAAAAGCAATGAGTGGACAGGTGCACAGTCCTTCCACCGGAGGAGTCTGCATCACCTTGGGGATTCTCCAAATCCATATGAACAGGCTATTTCCATCATTGGAAAAACACTTTCAGCTTTTGATGAGGATAACCTTATACCTTGCTATGGCTTTGGTGATGGTAAGTACAATTTCTTGTTGGGTGGAAATATAAATCTCATTTTAGAATCTCTAATTTTATATTTTATATTTGGATATCTAAGTGAAATGGAAGATTAAATTATGTTAATCCTCTTTTAAAACTTGCAGCAAGTACACATGATCAAGATGTTTTTAGCTTCTATCCAAATGATAGGCCATGCAATGGTTTTGAGGAAGTTCTAAGTCGATACAGAGAAATAGTTCCACAGATAATTTTAGCTGGTTGGATTAAATGATTCTTCTAACTTGGTTCTTTCAATTTTCGATGTTTTCATTAGAATTATTTTAATTAAGCAATTGCTTGTGTTTGGTTATGACAGGTCCAACATCTTTTGCTCCAATTATTGAAACTGCAATTAGGATCGTGGACAATAGTGGCGGCCAATATCATGTTCTTTTGATAATTGCTGATGGACAGGTAGTTTCCTCATTTCAAGCAATAAGTTTTCCCCTTTTTGAAAATATATATAAAAAATTACTACAGTTAACGGGATGCTAATCAAAGTCTGTGTTTAAACTCACACTAAATATAGATTCATTTTTTACTCTTTATTTGACATCTTATGCAAGGTCACGAGAAGTGTAGACACAGGTTACCTCCAATTGAGTTCTCAAGAGCAAAATACGGTTAATTCTATTGTGAAAGCAAGGTTGTTATATAATATGAACTTACTAGTTTGCTCTCTCTCTCTATATATATATATACTCATTTGGCATCAGGTGATTTATTTTTACACAACCTAAAGGCCTTTCTACCTTTTTCCAGTAAATATCCTTTGTCAATAGTTTTGGTTGGAGTTGGTGATGGACCTTGGGACATGATGCAAAAATATGATGACAACATTCCTTCTCGAGCTTTTGATAATTTCCAGGTTAAAACATATAACTGATCCAAAAAAAAAAAAAAATCAAACTAAATTTGGTTTTCACACTGGTATCTTGTTTGATGCAGTTTGTAAATTTCACAGAAATTATGTCCAAGCACATTCTCATGTTCAGGAAGGAGACGGAGTTTGCTTTAACTGCATTGATGGAAATACCATCACAGTATAAAGCTACAATAGACCTACAACTTTTAGGGTAATCTCCCTGACATGTACTTCAGCTATTGCTTAGTGGCTAGATTATCTGTGTATTGAGTGTTTATTACTTTATTATCACATGCAGTTGCCGAAGAGGAAATCCTGGGAAGCTTCCTCGTCCTCCTCCACTAGGGAATAGCTTATTAAATTCCTATCCAATAAGCCTGTGGTCTAGAAACAATGAACAGAGAACTGGATATTCTAATGCTCCTTCTCCTTCTCCTACAGAACATTCTTTACACAACAGGGTAGGTCTCAATTTGTCACATATATATGCACATTAATTTGTTAATAATGAGAAGCACTTTGTTTCCGACTGCTATTCTACTTACAGTTCAAAACATTATCTGTTCACATTCACTGAAAGCTCTTGATAGGTCTACCATGCTTTACAGGATTGTTCTCTGTGCCTCTGGAGTAAAAAAGATCTTGCATTTGGCTGTGGACACCAGGTAATCTGAAATCAAATTGAAATTT
>JANKKB010001596.1:0-12417 GCA_026225775.1 Bursera palmeri
TACAATGATAAAGACATACAATTTCTTTTATTCTGAATATACCGCGTATATTCATAATGTGATGCTCTGGGGCATAAATCGTCTAACAATAACACCTAGAGGGGGGTAAATAATGCGGAATTAAAAAATTATCAAGTTATCAACAACACGTTTAAGATAATTTGGATGAAAAGGAAAAGTTCAAAATCAAATCAAAAAGTATTTAAGAATTTTTGTGATAGTTCCCATGATCAGTTTAAAAAAATTGAAATAAGATTTGTAACAATCACAAGTTCATGAACAAATCAAATCTCAGATAACATAAAATCATAATAACAAAAGGCATGCAAAACAGAAAGAACATCAACCAATAAAGAACACAGCAATTTTGGTAACAAAGGGAAGCCTCACAGTGAGGAAAAACCCTCCGGGCTATATGTCGCCACCGAAAATAAATTCACTACAAAAATGTAGCTTATAATATATGAATTACTCTCTTACAAAACATTTGTAGACTCTAACTCATTGTTGTATATTCCTGAGAACTCTTAAGATAGCTCGTCCTATACCTTTCCCAGAACGTCTCTCCACAATAACAATTGTCAACCCAGTTGAAACCACACAACTGAGACCATATTCTCAAACAACTTAGAAAGTCATGCTCTTGGGAACCTTTGGCATTCGGACCATGGGTGGAGTCATGAGCTTGGCCTGACTGTAACAGTGGCTCAGGGTCTTACAGTGGTCCACAGTCTCAACAAAGAGAGCGTTATCAACGGTTGAGAAATAGATCGTTAGCCACAGTCCTACCGTGATCCTTTTCTTTGTCGATCTGGCTATGGTTTTTTTCTTCATTTAGAATTCTCGTCTTGGGTTTGTTAGTAGAATTGGGTCATCTCAATTTTAGGACCTACATTAATTCCCCCTCTTTAGTGGTACATGCGTTTCGAATTTTCTATAGATTGCTAAATTCTGAGAAAGCATAAATTAAGAATCTAAAGAAATCACTATAATAAATTAGAAGCAAAATTACTATCAGATAGTTCATTTTGGTATCAACAGTGTCATTGGAACAAGCGAGGTTACAACTGACCAAGAAAAATAAAACAAATTGAGTTCCACTTAACAACTTCAACTAGAGATTAAATTTGAATAGATCACCTAAAGAAATTACTAAACCTTATTGCGTATTTTACATGGAAGCTAAAAGATCTCTCATTTCTGCCACAGGAGGGATGTTCTCATTGGGGTAAACTTTGGCAACAAGTTGTCCAAAACTGTCATACTTGTCCAGAAACTCCGTCTGTCAAATTTAAAACACATAATTTCATTAACATGCATTTTCTGAATCCTGAATTGACATAAACACTCATGAGATAGACCGCAAGACAAAAGAAAGCACAAATGTGATTCATCATTATACCAGCACCTCTTCATGTAACAGTATGATAGGCGTAGTTTATTTAACAGTTATGCTAGTTCAAAGCTCAGAACACTGTTTCGGCACAGTTCTCAAAAGGCTTGAAGTTTTTCAACCATTTCCTCTATGTTTCCATATTATTTTTATTCATGATATAAGTTATCTTAGCGTGTGTTATAATAGTACAGGTTAAGAAATTTCAAATACTAAATATTTAATGCTGTCACTATTTAAAGAAATATTTTTTAATTCCTTAAAGAAATATGATAGCATTAACTACTTTGTCAATGCACAAAAGAATATCATGTTTTGCAAATTTTATATTCATTCACCATATAACCAATAGACTGAAAAAAGCATTCAAATTCAATTACTAACGCCAAAACACTATTCTATTTTTACCCTGAAGAGCGGTTGTCTTACCTTGCATTTATCCCATAAAGAAGGCAATAATTCCTCAGAAGTTAGGTTCTTTTGCAACTTCTTGTACATTGCAGCAATGGACTTGTCGACCTGCATCAAAGATGTTCAAATACTTTTATCAGTACTCAGGACTAAGGACAACATATAATGGAGAATAACTTACCCCAGATAAACTGGCTTTTAACGTCTTTCTCAGATCCATTTTAGACAATCCAAGCTGGAAAGGGATCTGAAATTTGTGAAATAAACGGTCATGAACCAAAAATTCACCTAAGAGAATACATAGAGATGTATGTATGCATGTGTGTGTGTGTATGTATGTATGTCACACTCAATTTATTGGCAAAAACAACTACTAGACACTGATGTGAGAGTTAGAATCAAGGAAATCCCATATCAAGGCTATGGTATGACAACTAAAGGAAATTATGTACTCAATTATTAATTGAAGATGATATAAAGTCATCTGACCTCTTCTGGAGCAATTGTGGACATCAAATCCTCAATCCTTCGAGCAAATTGGAAAAGTCGTTCAAATTGCTGTGGAAAAACAAACTTCATTAAACATGCACGAAAAACATATTATTTGGAGAATGCACAATAAAAATGGAAAACTTATAAGAAATATCAGAGAGAACATTTCTAGATATATAGAAATATAAAGGTGGAGAGAGATAGAGATTCCGAGCAAAAGAAATGGATTGCTTACATAATATATAATCATGCTGATGTGACGTGTACAGGCTTGTTCATAAGCTTCACTGGCCTGGTGATAAAATTTGGCTAAAATTGGCACAACATTGGCCAGCTCATACAAGCTGTGCAACTGCTTCTAATCAGTACGTAGAGTGACCATGACAATGGTTTTATACTTAGGAAAAAATAAAGAGTTTTTTATCTGAGACCAATAAGATCAACATAACAGCCATGAAAATTTTATAAATAGAAGGGGAAAAAATATACCTGTTCTGGAATGCTGCATAGTTTTCTAGAAGAAAAATATCAGTATATTTCGGATCTGTTTGTGCAATTCTCTCCAAAGTTACAAACATAATGCTAACCTGTTAAAATGTTATTTGCAACGTAAATTTGTGCTGCCAAAAGAAGTTCCTAACATAACAATATATAAACAAGCATTTCTCTATCATTCTGACAAATTACTGACTAGCATGCACAAAATCCTATTGATGAAAGGAGTCATTTTGCAATATGGTGGTCTAATACTCCAGTTTCAGAAGGATTTTGAAGTCACTAGGATATTAGCATTTTCCTCAGTACCCTGCTGGCTGACAAACCCCTACCCCACATGTTGTGAGCAAAAGGCTAAGTAAGACTAAGGTTTTAATCAACAAGCTTCTACTATAATCATGTATTCCTCCGATTTAAGAAGACAATTGTAACATATAAGCTTCACCATCTTCTCCTCCAAGTGGACCTCAAACAATGTACTGTCTTTAGAGAACGGTCCTCTTTTCAGGAGGAAAAGGACCTGTTGCCAAACCTGTCATTAATTTAAGCTTCTATTTTCCAAAGGCTCTACTATTAAATATGTCAAAAACTCAAACTTAGACTTGATTGAATGAAGCATTTTCTGGATTGCTTTGTCTCTTTTAGACTTTCACGATACTAACTCGACAACAGCATGACTTATGAGATTAAGGTAGCGAAAGGCAAAGCTTTCACGTGACATGAGGCATTGAGAGATTTTCCTACCTTTCCTTTAATATATCACATTGTTTGACCATCGTTTTGAAGACATATAAGAATAATTCAAGACATGCAACAAGAGGATGAACAAACCAATAACTTTGGTTAACCTTTTCTGAACTACTGAACTGTATCAATCTTTCTAGCAATTCAATGTAATCCAATCAGATTGCAAAACGCACCAAGCCACTCATCAAAATCATTAACTAAAATGCATGCTTTAAAAAGATGGTACTCACAAATTTTGTGTATGCCTGATCAACCAAATCTCTAGATTGTCCTTGGATATACTGCTCCATACGGGTTGCAAGAGTTGCAAATCTGTGTAGAAGCAGTGATATTAATATAATGTTAAACCAAGATTATAAGAATTTTACGTTTACATATTCCACGCAGGATATTGAACTTTAATTATTTCATTATCTAAGAGAATCTGTAAGCTGATTATCAATTAGGATCCATATTAATTTATATCTATTAGAACCCCTATAAGTTTAAGCTTTTAGGCATATTGATACTTTAATATGGTATTAGAGTCAAAATGACTTAGCAATCATGCCCTCAAATTGCCTTAGTGTTGACCCAAATTTTTTTTTTTTAAAGTTATGCTCAATCCATTTGTAATTCCCAAGTAGGAAATGTGACCCCGGTTCATTTGCAAGTACACGTGAAACCTTTGCATGTAAAACACGTATTACCAGGTCAATATTAAAGTTAGACCATATTATAAACTCAACAATTAAGTGACGTGGTTCATTTACAATATTTAAAACACACCATGCCACATTAAGTGGAGGATCGAAACCTAAGTGATTGAGGAAGCATGTCAATTTAGAACCTCATTCACAATAGCTCTTGTGCATTGACAAGTCATGGAATTCTTTAATTTACAGAACATACAAAATTTGAATCCATCAATCAGAAAACCGTATCTTCTTAATTAATTTCCTTTTGTCAGACACTCCATATTGGGACCAGTCAATACCTTGTAATAATTAAAACGACCTAAAGTTGCATGAAAGGCGTAATAAAACCATAGGCTTATAGGATAAATATTACCTTGGGATGTAAGATAAGACACCCATCTGCCGAAAATTACGCTCATTCCGTTCAATTTGGTGACAAGCTTCATCAACAAACTGCACATTTCACAAATTACATTAGCTAGTTTGCTCCTTAATCATCATAATACATATGATAGCTATACTGTTTCTGCTTATAGCATAAACATACACGACCGAACTGCATAGATATTCTTGACTCAAGGTCACCAAGTAACAGACGCACAAATCCTGCTGCATCCGCTTTCTGACTAGAGAGATAACGCTCTGTAACCCCAGCCATCGATATGCATCGTAAAGGATCAATTTTGTGCGCCCAATCTACCACAGCATAAAAGTCTTCCTGGAAATCGTGAAATAAAAATTGGGACCTTCTACGAGTCAAAACAGTGAACTATGAAGGTAATAAAATGGGAAATTCATATTTGAGAGATTGCTATTGGTAAGCAACAAACAAACTGAGGACAGAAAAAGGAGGATAGCAAGCTATAATTTAAAAATGAAATAAAATAAATAACAACTAGTACGTAAATATTTTGATTGGAGATCCTGTTGTAACGTGACAAAGAACAATAACAAGTATTTAAACATCTGAAAGAATTCATTTTTTCATCACCTGGATTCCATTCAGCAATTCCTGGAGAGATTCATTTAATGCTGCTAGATCTGCAGGGTTTTTAACTAAGAACCAAATAGCCTAACTCAATTATCACAGCTTGAGATAATGTAGAAGAAGCAGAACTTTGTAACATACACACAAAGTTAAACTTGGATGAAAGCAGATAAAGATTAAATAAATAAATCAATAAAATACCAGCTTTGCTCTCATTCTCATCTATGTCCATAATGCCCAAGTCATCATCATTGGCATCATCATCAACGTTACCGTCAGCAACCCCTACCGGGGGAACAAGTGCAGGAACTTCAAAGCACATGAAATTTGCAAAGAAAGAACTCTGCAATTAGAGCCGTGGAGGAGAATACCATTAATATGAAGTGTGATGTCATATAGAACTCAGAATATGTTAATATGAATAGGTCTTTAACCTCGTCTACAAGGAGTGGAATAAAAATCGTAAGCATTTTCGCATATGCATCAGAAACTGAAGTGGTGTCAGCAGAACTTCCACCGTGACTGGATCCCGACGAGGAACCTTCAAGCCAGCCTGTTGAACTTCTCGATGTTTTTGTAGTAGCACGAAGCTCATTTGCAAAGTCCCTTGCCTATTAATTGCTAGATTAAACTTTTAAGCCTTAAGTTTATACTTACTACACAACTGAAATGTCCAGGGATTTTAGATGAATATAAGATCAAAGTCTTAGACAACAAACAATAGTAGTTTTCCCCAACTTGCAGCAAACACAGATTTAAATAAAATCTGGCTCTAACATCCCTAGGAGCAAGAGAAATTATTCACCATAAATTCATATCAGTGAGAACATTCTGATATGATTAAACATGCAAAATCATAAGAGACGAAAATGATTTAACTTGCAAAATCATAAGAGATTAATAGAGTTTTTGACTAGTCTCTGATACCAATTGATAAGAGCCTTGGGAGAATTACACCCTAAAAGTTAGCTATTAAGATATGAGAGCTCAAAGTCTTATAAACCATACATGAGAAACCTACACTTTCAATGGGGGATTCAAGTCTTATACCTCATAATTAGGATCCTAATAGATTTCTTCTTACTGGCAAGTTAGGGACAGGTGTTTTTCCACAAGTCAGCTTCTAAGAAGTTAGATTTGTCCCAACAAAACATGCATATATAATTATTATCAAACACAACATCAAAGCCAATAGAATATGATACAATAACATCAGAAGGCTATAAGCCTAGTAATTAAGGTGTTCTGGCTGTAACGACTCATGTGAAGAAGTTGGTGTTTTTGGCAGCATCAGACATGATATTAAGAGTAATACTAATATTATGTTCACTTCTAGAAATGTAGCTGATAGATGGCAAAGTTTCAAGTTATTAGCTATCAACCATGAATTTGATTTATCCAAAAGTGTGGCCGAGTTAAACGATTAAAATCTCACAGCATTCAAGAAGATAATTGGATGATTCGCCTTGTAAAAGTCCTCATCAGATTAGGACAGAAACCTAAGTTCATTATTCTAGGCATGCAACGCAGATCAAAAATTGAGATAAGGATTAAAAGGCACAGCCTCAGCCCCAAACATATATGCATAAAATAATATAAAAATTAGGAAAATGATTTCAAGATATTTATCATAAAGTTTATGCGGCCTTACCTCCCGGCGTAGAAGCAAGTTGAGGGAACAACAATAAGCTTTCCTCAAAGGAGGCAAGCAATTCCTATCAAGACTCTGAAAAATGCAGAAGGGTTAAAATCAGAAGAAAAAGTGATAAACATACTTCTATGCAAGCACATGTGCTCACACAACTTTTAGAAGATAGTGAAATATGCCATAATTTGACCTTTAAATGTTGCAGCAGTCGAGCATATGTCCTGCATCTATAACGCAAGTCAGCATGATCAGGTCTTTTCAATTGTCCTCGCTGTTTGCTAGCAGACTGACAACTTTGAAGTCTCAGTCCCAAAACTGAAAATTTCTCTCAACAGAAGAACAGGAAGCTGAAAAATGTACCTGAGAAAAGTAACTCTTGTCACCTATCATAAAATCCACCAGAGTAGCGAAGTAATTTCTCAAGAACTCAGAAGCTCTTCTAACAAACGTGGTTTTCAATTTTTCAAGTTCTGCCTGCTTCTCTTTAACCTGCAAGAATTTCAGTGGCAGCTTTTAGAAAAGGCAATATCTTATATAACAACAATAAAAACTAAGAACGCTATAAACCAACTCCTCAATCAAGCAAGAAAAACTCCAATTGGCCTCATTAGGTTGACTCCACCTTTTTGAGGAGGGCAGGATATTAGATTGGCTGAGGAACATAAATATCACAGTCAGGTCACTTTTAACATACGGCTAATTTGGCAATTACATAAATTAAGTAGCCAAGAAACTGAGGTTAAATATGAAGTCCTTGTATAACTAAATAAATAAATTAATAATAAAGGACATTGGCGAATTCAAACAAGAAAATGGAACTGGACAGTTCGGCAAGTGGGTGATCAAACCCTGGCCACAAGCTAAATTTTGTTCAACCCATTTTGAAGACTAGGCAACTTATTGTTGAACATCTTGCTAATCAGTCCACGGGATTCAGCAAGCTCATTGTGATTCAGGAAAAAAATAATAAAGGAAGAAAACAAATGTCAACTAAACCAGTTCACAATTTTCACAATTTCTCATGCAAAAAGGTGTCAAGCTCCTGTGGTTCAAGCCATGGTCATAAAAGTGTCGCCTTGTAGAAACATACTGAGGACCCATATACTGCCTTCAGAGAGTACTAATTTCCCCAACTATAAGAAAGAAATCATATATCATGAGAATTACATTCTACAAAATAAAAAGAGGGCTGTTAGTAATTTCTCACAATTGAATTCTCTTAATTTAGGGACATGTTTGCTCCGACTCATATGTAAACGCACATAACGTTGGATTTAACAAAATATAGGTATGAGGCAGACAACTGAATCCGCTATATATTGCATATAGAGCTGGACAGTTTTCTGATAAATGCACATGGGAAGAGAAGGAATCCCTTGCAAGAGGTTGCGCAGTTGGTCATATAAATTCAAATCACTTTTATTTTGCTATTTTAAATTCTACTTTTTCAGAGGTAATGAACTGATATTAACATAAACAGAAGAGAATGGGTCAAAATGAAGATCTATGAGGAAAGATGTTAACAAACATTCATATAATATCTAACTGCAGCATCACTCCATCTACAGCTCACACAAAGAAACATTCCACAATGCCAATGATTGATTACTATCAGGCCAGTATACAGGTAACATATAAAGCATATGATGATCTGCTCAACAAGATTTTAAAAGAATGGCAAAGCAAAAGGGGCGGAACACATACAGCTCGCATGTTTGCATAAAAAGGATCTAAATTAGCCTCGAGACCATGTAAAGCACCAGTTAACCAGTCACATGCCTCAACATTTTGAAGCACGTGTGCCTCGTCAAATAAACCTCCCGTTAGACATGCCGCGTACTGTAATGGAAAAAATATCCACAGCAAAACATAATGATGTGGTATTGATCTGTTGCCTAAAACAAGTTAAATGGTCACATGAGAGTAATGGATATCATACCTGAGAAGGGACACGCAATTGTTCAAGAAGCCTATCCAGCTCCTCAGTAAGTGCTCTGTTATTCACAGATTGCATCTCCAATTTGTTATTGCGAGTTTCTATCTGTAGATTATGACCCAAAAAAGAAGGAAAAACCAACAAGCCACTTAATAAGGGTTCTGGTGTTCAACTTAAAAGATACATAATATCCAAAACTACTGATCAAACTTCATCGAATCAAAATTATAAAAATTAGAAAAGCAACTAGTAATCTCATAAATGGAAACTATTGCACCACTTTCATAGAAAAAACCATGTATTTAGTTGCTGGCAACACACAGCAGCATCATAACATGCCAAAATCTCATAGCAACTAGAGCAATCTATTTTGGGGAGACATTGAAAAAGAATTAAAAAAAAATCATTTTGATCACCCAGAGGCCGGAGTAGAACTGGTTTACTAGCAAAAATTGAAATCAAGTTGCTTTTCTCCAAAATAATGCAGCTTTACAATCAGAGAAGTTTCGTGGAAACAGCATAAAGTGTGAGCTAAGCCAATCAAAATACAAACCGAAGGGCAGAAAGGAACCACAACAAAAGAGAATGACTGTCTAGCTGCAATAATTTATCACCCAAATACAGGCAGACCAAAACAAGATAACTTTGAACAGTTGACACAGTAAGTTATTTATTTGTGTGATTGTCCAAGGATACTGCAAGCACATCTAACAAATGCAACAAGGATTACAATAGAAACCAAACATGATAACAATTCTGTATAGACAGATCCCTACCGACTTAATGTCCTCTCTCATGTGCCTAAGTTTTACATTGAAGATGCACAACCATTCATCCATATCATCGACACAATTTGTCGCTGCCTCAAGCCCTTGCAACACCTACAAGACCAACAAATCAACAATTGACTGGAAAATATATCTGTCAGAGAAAAGGACCCCCAAAGGTAAAAGTGTGATAATTATTAACAACAAAACAAATTGACACCTGATCTAATGAACAAAGCACTAACAGAGCAATGTACTAGAAAAAAGATGACAAACTTGTTGTTCTCAACGCTTATTGAGTTACCAGATAAATTAATCAAAGCATATGCTAATATAATATTACTCCTAGAGGCATTAAAGGCCTTGGTGTATATTATACATGCAGGGGTAAAGAAAGAGGGGAAGGAAGTATTGGAAGCAATCCTTAAAGATCTATAATTGAGATATCTTTTACAACTTTTGACTAATCTCAAAATCATTAAATATTTAGACTAAAACTATTATTTCTTAATTTTTTTTATTTGAGTTTAAATGCAACTTCAATAACATTTCTTTAAGCTGTTTGGAAGGTCTCTAATGATAGGATGAAGGTAATGGTAAATGGTTCACCCATTTTTATTCTATTTAATTTTTTAAATTTTATTCTAATTTACATTCACATAAAGAGTCAGACTATTTCTTAGATATTTAAAATTTAATTTAATTTAATTTTGCTATAAATGTTAATACCTTATATGTAACCTATTTAAATTGAATAAAATTGAATCTATTAAATTATATTTTATTTATTTAGGAAATGGTTTGACTCCTTATCTAAGTGTGAATAAGAATAAAACTGTAAATTTAAACCAAAAAATATAGGTTTGGCCATTAAGCATTACAATAATATATACTATAAACAGCTTGAACAAATATTACTTAGAGCTAACTTCACCTTAAATATAAAAAAAACTTCAAAAAATAATTATTCTAGTCAAAATATATAATTGATTTTGAGATTATTCAATTGTAAAAAAGTAGTATATTGATGATAGTTTGGGTTTATAAATAAAAAATTTAAAATCAATAATTGGCTCCTTGTTAAAGAAAGTAATAAAATATTAGTGTTAAAATAAAATTGAATGTAAAAGCAAAAATTAAAGTAAGAATATCAATGGAGAGATGAGACACTATAAAAAAGGCAAGGAAACCCTAGGAAAAGCCTAGAGATTGTTTATCCAAAAAAGTATAACACAATTTTATCTTTCATATTGATGGGGGATGATAAGAGAATATTACACTTAATTCCTTGGGGGCACAATTGAGTTTGTGGTTGACCTTTCCCAGTGTTTTGACCATAACTTTCTATCTTGAACTCCGATTAGTGTGATTCTTGACGTTATAACATGTCGAAGGCCAAAACTATGTCTAAAGTTAATGCATAAAATCTTTCTTACTTCAAGATCAAGATGAATCTCTTTTATACCCCAAAGAAGTCTTAATGTGTAGGTAACAAATCTTGGGGAAAAAAAAGGGTTTGGTGTTCTTTCATTAGCCCAATTTCTCATTTTAATCACCTACATAGAGATCCTACACTTTTACCTATTAGGCCAATTACAATAATGACTTCAATAACTAATCTTGTTAGCTTATCATCTCATATAAGTTCTTAGCATCATATCAGTCCACGAAAGACCTAATACTAAACTCTAGTCCCCTTTAAGTAGGCTTATAATTAAATGTCAGTGAATTTAGAGAAACAACACTTATATATCACCATGGATAATCAAATCTTACCTTTTAGTTGTCTTATAAAACTTTTCTATTCATGCACAAAGCACAAATAAGTTCTATAAATCTAACAATCGAATTACTAAATTCCTATATATGAAGTATTATGTTATAGCTATAACAAAATATTTGACCCTTATATATCTCACAACCATGGTAATACTAAACTTGTTCAAAATTTAAAGTGAGTTCAACCACCCTACTATAAGTCTCTACTTTGGATTCTAAGACAAATGCAAAACTATACGAAGTATTGCGTTATAGCTACAACAAAATATTTGACCGTTACATATCTCACGAGCATGGTAATTCTATCAACTATAAGATTATGAATTAAATTTTTACTATATACACATCCCATATATATATCTAATCCATGTACAGTACAGTTTATAGAATCTAGATGCTTAAATAATATTTGTATGTGAATAAAACAAATGAAATGATAAGTTTATTGATTAATAAAAAAATATCTAATTAATTCCATTATGTTAATATCATATTCCTCCTAAAAGTGTTAAAGGCATTGATGGATCTACAATGCATGATAAGATGACGCTATAGGGTAAAACCGACAACCAAGCTTGAGACGATGGTTATGTTTTGCTCATATATTTTTTTCTTTATCATTTTTCTTGTTTTGGGCAACATCTATTTGTTTTAGGTTACTTATCTATTTTGATCTTTTTCCGGTTTCCTTTAAAGGTTTCTCTCTTTTCAAGGGTTTCTTGTTTTTTTTTTCCTTCTTTCTAGTTTTGGTTGATAATGAAATGTAATAGGTTTTTTAGGATTAATGCAATAGATGCTGCATATTAAACTTATATATATGGAAAGAGATATCCAGAACCAGAAAAATCCCCGGTACACAACATTATCAAAGAACAAGAAAAAAAAGGAAAACAAAAACACAACCTTTAAAAACCTGAGAAGAAAACCTAAATGGAAATCCAGTCAAGATAAAAGCAGACAAGTAATCCAAAGATAACAAATAATATCCAAAACAAGGAAATAATTAAAAAAAAAAAAAAAAACAAAGGGCATTCAATGGATAAAAAGAAGAACCATGTCAAGCTTAGGATGTCTTCCTTCCTTC
>JANKKB010001598.1:0-18889 GCA_026225775.1 Bursera palmeri
CATTCATTTATTTCTCAAATACGCGTGGATGGATAAGGACGAGCTAAATGAAAGACCAAGCAACTAGGACCCTCCATTTTGGGATTGACCCAAGTCTTTGGCAGAACATTTGTGGGATCAATAAAAGGGATATTTACATGTGGATCGCAAAAAAAAAAATAAAAAATTCTTGTCCATATCCCAATTTTTAAGTTGAGTGTTGGAAATCTTTGTAATGGAAATATTTGAAATCACTTTCATAGTGTTCATTCATTTAGTTCTCAAATACGCGTGGATGGATTAGGGCGAGCTCACTTTGAAACACCAAGCAACTACGACCGTCCATTTTTGGGATTGACCCAAGTCTTGGTCGAACATTGTTGGGATTGATGAAAGGATTCTGCTCGGTGACCTCAGTTTTTCTTTTTCAAATGGTCGAATCCGTTGATGTATTTGAATTTTCTTTGAAAGATACTTATGGTAAAGTTATTAGAACATGTTTTTGGAAATAAAAAAGAGAAATGATGAGAAGTAACACGTTTCTTTGAGTGGATTAAGATCTCTCCCCCACCACCTTTACTCTACGGGTAACCACCCACTGGAGTTGGGGAGAAATAACTTTTTTTACTTCATATTTCAAGCCTACAAAACATAAGGCCTTTTCTAGTAGTCAAAGAACCTTAAAAAAAAAAAAAAAAAAAATTAGGAAAATAACTTAACTAAGAAGCAAATTATTACTTGATAAAAATGTAATCTAATGCAGATCTCCATTGAATATCCCAATTTTTTAACTAATCAAAATATCTAAAAAATCTATAACGACCATGGGTTTGGGTCGGGTTTGGATTTAAGTAGACCTAGACCCAAACTCGTACCTAGATCTATTAAAGACTTGTTTAGAATTAATTGTTACCATTACCATATTTTTGGATTATATAATTATTTTATATTATGTGGTTGTGATTTAGTTGATTAGTTGTTAGGAAAAATTATATATCCCTAGTTAATATCCAAGTAATACCGTCATCCCACCTAATTTTATTTTTTTATCAATATCAAGCCCCCACTTTGGCACTTCCGATTGAGAATAATGATATTTTATTACATATGAAAGTAAAAGTAAGTTAAAAAATGGATACAATATTTTTTACATATAAAAGTCTAATTAAACAAATTAAAAAATATAATATTTTAATATATATATTTTTCTTATTATAAAATTGTAACTTTTTTACATATGAAAGTCTAAATAAATAAGTTAAAAAATTGGTACAATATTCTAATAGATTTCTCTTATCATAATTTTAGCTCTGCCGCGGTTGAATTTTACGTTTTTGATATCTTATATAGTTATGAGTATATAGGCTTGAAACTTGAGATTTCGCTATACTGGGGCAAAGGACTTTTTATTTAAGCATATCAATGGTGTAACAACACTACGTACTCCTTTGATATGTTTGGCAAACTAATATTGAATATTTATTATTTAAAAAAGTCAAAAAGTAATTATATTATTTAATTTTAAATAGTAAATATTGCCCTTTTACTATTCTTAGTTACCTAAACTATGCTTGACTTTTATATTGCAGATGGGTCTTCATCTGGTTGGTGCCCGGTAATCATGTGTTTTTTTTTACTTGGAAAAATTACTTGAACGATTGGAGAAACGTTGAGATTTCAGTTGCTTTTTCTGCTCTTAGTGGAGCATGTAAGCATGTCTAATTAAAACACTTTCTATCATGAAATAAACTCATAGAGAGATGGGAGAGGGGGCCGGGTAATTATACAATCTCATAATGAGAGAATATATAGGAAAGTAAAGTGCATATTAGTTATTCAACTTGAAGAAAAAATTATGTCAAATATAATGGGATATTACTTTGACCCTCTAGTTAAATTTTAAAAAAATACTTAAACTCACACTTATACTAAACTAACAATTATCCTAAAAAATTTATACTTTTCCCTAGAAATTAACACTTATCCCTAAAAAATCTGGAGAGTAATTGTTAATTTAACATAAATATGGGTTTGAGTATTTTCTCAAAATTTATCTGAGAGGTTAGAAAATACCCCAAGATTGTAAGAAATTATTATACATCACACTGAAAATAGTATGAGAGAATATATAGAAAAGTAAAGCGGATACAAGTTAAAACTGTTGCAGTTCATGAGTTTAATGGCCTAACAATGACACCTTTAATTATAAGTCCACTTTTCCATTGACCTCCAAGCTGAAGAAGAACAAAGCTCACATTTCCTGTTCCTCCATTATTCTTTGCTAAGAAATTCCCAAGGTTGAGCTCCAGCCACTTACCTCTGGCCTCGTTAAAAAGGCTAACTTGACGTTCTTGCACTTTTCCATCAGGAAGTGATAGTCTCAGCACCACTGGGTGTTCCCACCCAGACGCCCCATTCGTTAACTTCACCACACATACTACTTCGTACTCAACCCCTGGACAGAGCTCCGACATTTTCAGTTCTCCTCTCACATCGAACCAACATACAGCCTCTAGTTTGGCCACTTCAATGTTTTCATCGCTGCAGCAGCAAGAACTTCTATTAATTAATTAAAAATTAATGGTAGAAATGCTGCGGTTACTCTACTTGTCTATGAAAAAAATTATTGAAAATTAATCTCACTTACGTTGTCTCTTTAAAGCAATCCCAACTCCAATATCGACGGTCATTAAACCAACAGATTCTAAGTGACCTCGGATACAACATGAAGCACTTATAGCCAGACTCCTTATCGATCCAAGTTTTCTGCATAATGTAGTTTGTGTTACTATAGTTTAAGCAATTCAGCCACCAAATATCTGGAGTAATAGCTGCCGAATTTCATAATTAGTTATTGAGCTTATTTAAAACTCGCAAAGTAATTCAGAGTCCAATTAAAAAATATATATATATATATTAATTAAAAAAATAAATGCCAATATTGTAGCTGGATACAACTTAAAAAGGCCAGCTAGGTAATATTCATACCTATTTTATAACATAACAATACAATAACCATTTGAAGGAGAGAAAAAGCATTCTAATTCAAATCCTGGACTTCTGAATTGAGAAGATGTTGAGAGAGATAAAGAATTGGAATTATGGTGTATTAACAAAGAATATGATAGTAATAAAAAGAAAGGAATTATCAAACACTAAAGCTTGCTTTTTCATTTCACCAACAAAAGCACATAATAAAAGTAAGAGAATTATATGAATCGACCTTCGTTTTGAGTTCATGGAACATTTGACTGTTCTTTGTTGTTGCTGACGCCTTCTTGCTCTTCAAGTTCATTGATTTAATGCTACTGTTTTTTGCCAAAGCAGTACTTGGTTCTGCTGGCTCCATCTTCCTTTTAAATTTTGTTCCTGCAAAAAATTCTAGTCTATCAGAATAATTGTTGATCGTAGAGATGAGTTTATCTCTAATGATATTTAATATTCTACATAATAATCATGGAAATTCTGAAATTTAATTTTATTTATAGAATTGCTTCTCTTCAGGGACTGTCATTTCAACACACTTTTTAAATGTTGACAAACCTGAAATTAACTGCCACTTCCGTAATAATGCGTCTTCTCATCAATAAAAATTCAAGGACATGCATCAAACAAAATTCTTATAAAGCTTATTGAAAATAAAATTTTGATGTTTTTGAAAGCTTTGTTGTTCGTTTAAAGAGCATCCAATTTCTACATGGTATCGCCATAAAAGGAAAACAAAAATATTATGGGAATAAAGCAGAACGAACAGTGAAAATTCTCCTTTCTTTTATCTTAAAGATTTACTAGCTTACATACAATTCTTATCTTTGTAAAGCATACTAACCTGCACCGCGAACAAATGGATGATACCAAGGTGAAGATTCTTTCTTCTTTGGCAACTTTTCGGCCGAAGATTCTTCAATGGAATTAATTTCCAAGTCAGGTATGTTCTTGATCGTTGGCCATTGAGGACCCTCCTGGCCATTCACATTTTGGCATCTCTTTGTAAGTTCGGGACATCGTTGAATGTGCAGATGCTGTAGAGAGGCAGGAAGGCCATCCTCAGGAAAGGAATGGATCTGGGGGCAGTCCTCAATGTAAAAGTCTTTCAGGGAAATGAGGCTTGTAAGTGTGCCCTTGGCACCTAAGGACTCTAAATTGNGGGCATAAGCCAACACTCAAAAACTCAAGAGCAGCAGGTAAACCTTCATCCGGCAGTTTTACAAGCTTCGGACACCCTCGAATAGACAGTAGTTTCAGAGATGTGAAGCTTACAAGTGATCCTTCTACTTCTTCAGATAAAGACACAAGTTCTCTGCAACCATGGATGTATAAAGCCTTGAGCCCAGGAAGAAAGGGCCATTTTGGAAAAGAGGCTAGGTTTGAGATGTTCGAAATAACTAAAGAATCAAGAGAAGTGATACTGGGTATCGTCTTTACTATTGTTCCGTCATGAAATTCATCCAGAGCTAAATGCTTGAGAAATTGGCTATAATGTGGGTCTGGAAGGGTGTTTAATAATTCGGACCCACTAATCTCCAGTTTCCCTGGGTAAAAGATTTGTGGCAAAACCTGCAGCTTTGGGCAGTTGACAATTTTCACATTTAGTAGTTCAATCAATGAAGGTTCGGCCTGAGTTATGAGCTCACCTTGACCAATTCGACGCATGACGGTCACTACTTTTTCATTCCAATCTTCCAAATCAAGATTGTCAACAAGTACTACAAACTTTAGAAATGGAGTACATGGAAGAGATTTTAATGTGTTACATTTCTTGATCTTCAAATCACTCACGGGAAGTAATTTAGGCAATTCACTTAGCTTGGGACAATTACTAATCTTTAAACAAATGGGGGAATGACATTCCATATCTTGCCATTTCTCCAACTCCTGCATCCCTTTGATGAAGAGAGCTTTAAGACAAGGCAGATGACTAAAAGAGAGGACTTTGCATTTAGTGCAATGATTTAACGAAACAGTGANAATCTTTAAACAAATGGGGGAATGACATTCCATATCTTGCCATTTCTCCAACTCCTGCATCCCTTTTATGAAGAGAGCTTTAAGACAAGGCAGATGACTAAAAGAGAGGACTTTGCATTTAGTGCAATGATTTAACGAAACAGTGACAAGATTCCGAAGTAGCCCATCTGTCATCCAAGATGGGAATCTGGCACATTGGTAGTAACAAATTTGCAGCTCTTTGAGGTTTGAGTGAGGTTTGAGCCCTTCAAGTACCTGCTCCTCTGCTGCTTCATCTCGTGGATTGACTTCTCTGTCACTACTCCATTCGAGAACCAACTTCTCGAGGTTCTCCTTCTCAATCAATTTGCAGTCTCCTGATTTCACTCCATTTTCAAGCTTTGATATATGCAGTCTTCCCGTGAGATTTTTCATGTCTTTTAGTTCCTCGATTCGATATCCATTCTTGTTGTCAACCTGAAATGCATGCAAATTATGCAGACTGGTTAACTCTCCAATTCCAGGAGGCAATGTGAAGGACTTGAACCAGAAGATGTCATCTAGTTCAAGATGACGTAGTTTAACAAGTCTGCTCAAGTCCTTGGGCAATTTAATAAGCCAACGACACCTTAAAAGCTTTAATGTCTGCAGATTGTAGAGATTACATATNCGAGTTGGGAAGTGCTTCGATCTCAGTTCTGGAGAGGTCAAGGAAGGACAAGAGCTTCAACTTTTCAATAGAGTTCGGTAATTCCTTGATCGTGCTTGAACTCAGATCCAATGTGCGAATGTATCTCAATTCATGAAAAATCTTTTCAAGGGCGGCCTGCCCAAAATTCTTTAAGTACTCGCTAGGAAATAGAAGAGTTCGGAGCTTTTTAGAATCTTTAACAATGTCCAGAGCAGGCTGTTCTATATCTTTACAAAGTAAGGATATATGGCGTAAATTTTCAGTACTGCGATAACTTTCACCACTAGCAATGAATTGGGCTAGATCATGGATAAGATCGTGCATGTAGTATCTATCCGCTTGGTCAATAGCTGAATACTGAACTTGAAAGAATGACCGTACTTGCAACTCATTGAAATATTCGAGTCCAGTCTCTTCTGTCCTTTCCTGTTCTATGGTAGTAAGAATAACTTTCTGGGCCATCCAAAGGTTAACCAACTCATCTCTGTCAAAAGCATAAGCCTTAGGAAATATTGAACAATATGCAAAACACTGCTTTGCATAAGGGGGTAGGTAGTCATAACTCAATTTTAGAGCGGGCAGGATTTTGGGCCTGCTGTCGTGATTCCCCCCCTCTAGTTTCCATATGGGACTTCTAAGGATTGTCTGCCATCTCTTTACATCATAATTACCCCGCAGCAAACCTCCCATTGCCTTCACTGCCAAAGGCAGACCTTCGCACTTCCGCACAATTTGTTTACCTATGTCTTCCAAATTCTTCTGCTGGCCACTCAGCAAATTATTATTTTCAAATGCAATTTTTTGAAAAAGGGACCAACATGGATCATCAGGCAAAATTCCTAACCGATGGGGAGGAAGTGTCCTCATAATGTTGGAAACATGTTCGATTCGACTGGTAACTAAAATTTTACATCCTTTTTCGCCACGATCTAAGTATTCCTGAAGTTGAGCCCATTGACTATAATCGTCAATCCAGACATCATCGAGAACAAGTAAATAACGTTTTCCACTCAAAAATTGTACAAAGTTAGGTATTATTTGGTTATCTGATAAGTTCGCTAACTTCATCTTGGAATAAGATTCCATTATATCTACAAGAATTCTTGTTAGATTGAAGTCAACAGTAACACAGACCCACATTCTATCTAAGTCGAAATGGTTTTTCACTCTCTCATCATTGTAGACGAGTTGGGCAAGAGTGGTTTTGCCTAGGCCTCCCATTCCAATGATGGGAATGACAGTAACCTTACCATCTTTATCAAATTCATCTGATAACAACAAGTTTATTAATTTTTCTTTATCAGACTCCCTACCAAAAACACCTTTTGTATCAACAAAAACACTCGTGCGTCGATGGTCTTGAGACCTTTGAACAACAGTATTGGTGGTGACACTGTCAAGGTTGAAATTTGTTCTTTCTTTCGCTATGTATTCTATTCTTGCGGAAATTTCTTTAACCTTATGTGCAGATTGAATGGAAATTTTACTTACACCTAAAGGTGGCCTAATCATGCGTACCTGCTGCTTTTGCTTCCAAAGAAAAGCTTCAGCTTCAAACGTATCAAGTATGTCTTCTGCATCGTAGGCTGCATTTTGAAGCTTTCCAAGCCAGTCTTTCAGCAAAGAACTAGTGCTTTGCTTGTTCTCTGCATCTTGAAGCACGGCTTTGATAGCAGTCAGATTACTTTTCAACTTTTCTACATCCTTCTCGACGCCAAGCAACAAAACAAACTCTTGATTGATCAAGGAAGCAGCAGATTTGATGATCGTATTAACGATAGGAGTTACTACAAGATCAACCATTTTGATATTGAGGATTAGGAATTCAGGATTGCTTTGATAAATTCTCTTCTTCTGTATGGAACTAAAATATATATAGATTTTGACAAACTAGGAGGAACGACTCCACTGTACTAGATGCAACAATAGTCTTCTGTTAATAATACGTAGTCCGCCAACCATCTAGTATATAATCATAATAGTCTTCTGAAAACATGTGAAGTGGACAGCGTGAAAGATAAAAAGGAAAGATTAACACATAAATTTGGTTTGATCCTATTTAGAAAGATACAAATAATAAGTTAAAAGAGTTTAGGGTCTTCTTTTCTAGATTTTTAATTTTTAAATTCCAATAATTTTAAGTTCTAATGCTTAATTTATTTTTTTTAAGTCATCAACATGTTATATATATATATATATATTGTGCTATCAACATTTTTACAAAATATAGACTTACTTCTTGTAAAATTCATGTTGTTATCGTCTAACGACATACCGATATCAAATAACATGAATAATGATTTCAATAAAATATAATTAATACTCACCTAACATAATTTCTGTCATATTAGAAAATCCTATTAAACTAGTACCTAAAGGAAATACTGTCATACCCCATAGAATAACGTCATCACACAAGCAGAGCAAGAAAATAATATGATAATCTGTCATATCTAGCAAGGTTTAACATCGTGCGAGTAGATCAAGACTATAAATTTATCATACACATGTGCAAAGCTATATCTGTATATTGTACTAGGGGAGGGAAAAACTATCATACTAGGTGGAAAGTTCATTACATTGGTAGAGCAAAAGAAAGTCTTATCACTAGGGGAGGAGGAAAATTGTCATACTGGAGTCTTATCTCTAGGGGAGGGGAAAAATTGTCATACCGGATAGAAACTTAATTATCACATTGACAGAGCTAAGAAAAACCCATCTTTAGAGAAAGGTACAAGTATGGTAGTTTGAAAATCACTTTTACTTTCTCATTTAGTATACTATTAATTTTATATTTAATAATATAAATTCATATCATAAAATCACATCAAAGTCTGATAATTTATGAAAACAATTTTAAAAGTTATTTACCTAAAATCTATTTAAAGCTTATGTAGACTTATTTTGTGATACAATTAAAATCATTCGTATTCAATAAAATATCATAATAAATAAAATAAACATTTTGCAACAAGTATTTAATCAATAAAATTTTATTCACTCATAATAAATTGTATATAAATTTCATAAAGATAATTCAATAATTTAAAAAATATCATTCACAAAATATGATACTTAAGTTTGACGAACTTCTTAATCCTTTAAAATATTTCTCTAACCAATCTTCACCTATAACAATGGATTTAAATTAAATATTAAGTTCAAGATAACTTAAATATCATAAAATAAAAATTCTAGAATTTATCAAATATTATATTAAACTGTAAAACAACTTATCCGACTTTACTTTTCTATTTCCTCTCTCCTTTTTGTCCTCCTTTTC
Organism: Bursera palmeri; assembly: GCA_026225775.1. Taxonomy (NCBI): domain Eukaryota; kingdom Viridiplantae; phylum Streptophyta; class Magnoliopsida; order Sapindales; family Burseraceae; genus Bursera; species Bursera palmeri. The sequence goes on from JANKKB010001598.1 coordinate 8,901, forward strand.
TCTTTTTTTTCCTACCCTTTTTCCATTCTTTCCTTTCCTTTTCCTTCCTTTCCCTCTTGGCTCTCTCTCTCGCTCTTTCTTTCTTTTAATTTCTCTTTGTTTATTTCTTCTTCTTTTCCTGTCGGTTCTCTCTCTTTCTTTTGCTTTCTCTTCTCTTGATGTCTCTTGGTTTGGCTCTGGGTATAATAATATACATATAAGCAGGAGGATGACCTGGTGGAAGCGTGTAGAAAGGCTACGGGGGTTATAGAGATGACCTATAAATTTTGGATTGCTTATGTCAGGATGATGACGCAGCCTAACTGTAATTTTGTAGTTACGAAAGGGGGCATTGCTCTCAAGCCCCGTCAAATTTTATTGTAAAGACAAATACTCCACTGAATCAAAATTATATAAGCTCCTTAAAATTATAATCTTCTTTAAACGACAGTATAAATTCAGATAAATATATAATAATCTCCATTAATCATAAAGTAATATAAAGATCCCTATTTTTTATAAGTTTTTTAAACTAATTAACATTATAAGGTATTATCGATATTTTATTTATTAAAATATAAAATAATATAAAATCTTTTAAAATTAAAAAAATTATAAAAAATAATAAAAATATATTTTATATATTAAATTTTTTTTTTTACTAAAATTATTTAGTTTTTAGTAAATTCTTTTTTAAAATTTACTTGTTTAATTTAGTAAACTTATTTAATAAATGAAATATATTTTAATTACTAATTATATTTCATTTACTAAATAATATTTATAAATATAAATAACTTTTATAAATTAAGTAAGTAAATACCCAGTTTTATAACGGTTGGTATCAACACTTAATACAAAAGCTAGTTATCAAATTGGTGGTTAATTTTCATTAAATCAATAAAATAATTACAAATAAGTGTTGTTAACTTATCGTTTAAAATATAAGTAAATAAATAATTTTTTAATCTCGAGGTGTTTTCAAATTAAATTAGATTCAATTTTTTAATTTATAATTGATTAACAAATTGATAAGTTCATCAGTGTTCCACTTATTAAATGTGACCGAGTTAACAGATCAAATTATTTTATCATAGATTTTCTTATTGTATGACTAGGGGTTCCTCGCCAGTTATCGGGAGCAAACCAACAAAAATACATCAAATAATCAAAATCCTATTTTTCAAATACAATTAGTAAATGAAATATATTTTTATTATTTAAATTTACTAAAATTATTTAATTCTTAGTAAATAATTTATTTACTTAATTTATTAAAATATTTAATAAATTATTTAAATTTATAAATATTATTTAGTAATTAAAATATTTTTCATTTATTAAATAATTTTAATAAATTGATTAAGTAAATTTTAGTAAATAATTTATGAAAAACCAAATAATTTTAGTAAGTTAAATTATTTAGTAAATTGTTTAAATTTACAAAAATTATTTAGTATAAGAAATATGTCTTTGTTATTTTCTTGAATTTTTAAAGATTTTATATTATTTTATGTTTTAGTTAATAAAATATCGATAATGCTCTCACAATGTTAATTAGTTTCAAGATATTATAAAAAATAAATGTTTGTATATTATTTTATGATTAATGAGGGTTGTTGTATATTTATTCCAAGTTTTTAGTATAGTATTGTTAAATAACTGAGGTTATGATTTTAGGAGGTTAATGTTAGTTTTGATTAAGTGGAGTGTTTGGATTTAAAAAAAAAAAAAAAAAAAAAAAAAAAAAAATTTGATGGCCCTTCACAAAAGCAGTTGTCACTTGCCAGTCAGTCTTCCCACATTGCTAATTTCTGAGTATTGATATGACTGATCCACTTTCACTTGTGGTAGGTCCTATCATTGATAGCGTGAAAGATTAAAAAGAAAGATTAACACACTAATTTTGTTAGGAAAATAAATTTGGTTGATCTTTTTTAGAAAGATACAAATAATAAGTCTTCTTTATAGCATAAAAGTCTTTAATTCAACAATATTACAATGAAAACATGAATTTTAATTACTAAACTATCATAGCTTTGTTGTCATCGTATGCTAGCATCTTTTAAATTTAAGACACCGCCTGAAATTCCTTAGTAAACTCAAAGTCTCAAATGAAAAAAAATTATTAACTTAAGTTGCGTCTTGGAAATATTTGTAAATCATTGGAAAATATGAATTTTAATTACGAAATCATTCATTTATTTCTCAAATACGCGTGGATGGATAAGGACGAGCTAAATGAAGCACCAAGCAGCTAGGACCCTCCATTTTGGTATCGACCCAAGCCTTGGCAGAACATTGATGGGATTGATGAAAGGGATATTTGGACCCATAAAAATTAAAAAATTATTGTCCATATCCCAATTTTTAAGTTGAGTGTTGGAAATATTTGAAATCTCATAGTAATCATTCATTTATTTCTCAGATACGCGTGGATGGATAAGGCCGAGCTCACTATGTAGCCAGAAATAAAACACCAAGCAACTACGACCGTCCATTTTTGGGATTGACCCAAGTCTTGGTGGAACATTGATGGGATTCATGAAAGGGTTCTGCTCGATCGGTGACCTCAGTTTTTCTTTTTCAAATGGTCGAATCGGTTGATGTATTTGAAATTTCTTTGAAAGATGTTTATGGTAAAGTTATTAGAACATGTTTTGCAAATAAAAAGGAGAAATGATGAGAAGGAACACGCTTCTTTGAATGGATTAGGATCTCTCCCCCACCACCTTTTGTGTTAAGGCCCTTACTCTGCGGGTAACCCACTGGGGTTGGGGAGAAATAACTTTTTTTACGGGAAAATTACAATAACCCCCCAATTAAATTTAAAGAGAACACTTAACTCCACATATTTACTAAACTAACATTTACCCCCCAAATACCCTTAAAAAACTAACACTTACCTCCTAAATATTTGGGGGGTAAGTGTTAGTTTTGAAAAAACAGTTGTAATTTCTTGAGGGATAAGTGTTAATTTAGTAAAAGTATGTGATTAAGTGTTTTTTTAAAATCTAATTAGGGGTCAGAGTAAATTCTCCCTTTTTTTTACTTCATATTTCAAGCCTACAAGCAAAGGCCTTTTTGTTATAAAATAAATATATATTATACCGAGTGAAGTGGGATGAATACGAAGTGATTTGGCTAATGCATAAGGAATTGTTATAAAAGTGAAGAATGGTGGGGCCGAAGGGTGAGACTAGCAATGAGAATAAAATGATGAGAAGTAACACAAGAGAAAAGGAGAAATAGAGACAAAGAGAAATGATATATTGAAATATCTTTCGTCCCATTCGCAAACATAAACTGGGGGTATTTATAGATGCATTCAACGCCTAAATGCCATCCACGCATTCCAATTGTAACTTGACTAACATGCAGCCAATGGGAATTGCCTCTTTAATACCAAATAAGAAATGGCTAACCGATTGAACCAATGATGTTTCTCCACCAAAGAAATTAATACATGTAATCGTGACAAGTGGTGGAAGTCCATCGTAGTCTGATGACAAGTGGTGGAAATCCACCATATCTTCGACACTTTTCCAGTAGTCAAAGAACCTAAAAAAAATAAAAAATAAGTTAACTAAGAAACAAATTATTACTTGATAAAAATGTAATCTTATCAAGATCTTCATTGAATATCCCAATTTTTTATTAAACAAAATATCTAAAAAATCTATAACCATCATGGGTTTGGGTCAAGTTTGGATTTAAGTAGACCTAGACCCAAACTTTTACCTAGATCCATTAAAGACTCATTTAGAATTAATTGTTATTATTATTATATTTTTGGACTACATAATTATTTTATATTACGTGGTTGTGATTTGTGATTTAGTTGATTAGTTGTTAGGAAAAATTATATATCCCTAGTTATGATTTAAGTAATAACGTCATCCCACCTATTTTTTTCAGCAATACCAAGCCCCCACTTTGACACTTCCGATTGAGAGTAATGATATTTTGTTATATATGAAAGTAAAAGTAAGTTAAAAAATGGATACAATATTTTTTATATATAAAAGTCTAAATAAATTAAAAAAATAATATTTTAATATATATATATATATTTGTCTTATTATAAAATTGTAATTCTTTTACATATGAAAGTCTAAATAAATTAAAAATTAGTACAATATTCTAATAATATTTTAATAGATTTGTTTTATCATAATTACGGCTTCGTCGCGTTTAAATTTTACGTTCTTGATATCTTATATAGTTATGAGTATATAGGCTAGAAACTTGAGATTTCACTCTACTGGGGCAAAGGTCTGTTTATTTAGACATATCACTGGTGTAACAAACACTACATGCTCTTTTGATATATTTGGCAAACTAATATTTATTATTTATTAGTTAACAAAGTCAAAAGTAATTATATTATTTCATTTTAAATAGTAAATATTGCCTTTTTACTATTCTTAGTTACCTAAACTATGCGTGACTTTTATAATGCAGATGGGTCTTCATCTGGTTGGTGCCCGGTGATCATGTGTTTTTTTTTAACTTGGAAAAATTACTTGAACGATTGGAGAAACGTTGAGATTTCAGTTGCATTTTCTGCTCTTAGTGGAGCATATAAGCATGTCTAATTAAAACGCTTTCTATCACGAAATAAACTCGTAGAATACATTCGAGAGATGGGAGAGGGGGCCGGGATAATTATACATCACACTGAAAATAGTATGAGAGAATATATAGAAAAGTAAAGCGGATACAAGCTAAACTGTTGCAGTTCATGAGTTTAATGGCCTAAGAATGACACCTTTAATTATAAGTCCACTTTTCCATTGACCTCCAAGCTGAAGAAGAGCAAAGCTCACATTTCTTGTTCCTCCATTATTCTTCGCTAAGAAATTCCCAAGGTTGAGCTCCAGCCATTCACTTCTGGCCTTGTTAAAAAGGCTAACTTGACGTTCTTGCACTTTAAGTGATAGTCTCAGCACCACTGGGTGTTCCCGCCCAGACGCCCCACTCGTTAACTTCACCACACATACCATTTGATACTCAACCCCTAGAGGGAGCTCCGACGTTTTCAGTTCTTCTCTCACATCGAACCAACATACAGCCTCTAGTTTGGCCACTTCAATGTTTTCATCGCTGCAGCAGCAAGCACGTCTACTAATTAATTACAAATGGCGGAAATGCTGCAGTGACTCTACTTGTATATGAAAAAAATATCAAAAATTCGTCTCACTTACGTTGTCTCTTTAAAGCAATCCCAACTCCAATATCGAGTGTCACTAAACGAACAGATTCTAAGTGACCTCGGATACAACATGAAGCATGTGACGACCCGGAATCCCTTATACAGGAATCCCGGAGGCCAACTATGTAAATGCGATGAAATAAACTGAAAATCATGTAAATATATTTAATACATAAGTTTACATAACGTTTAAAATCTCTTTTACAAATAAATTAGAATACATAGATGCATGTGAAGGTACTTCTCTAATTCCTCGAAGGACTCTAAGTGAGTTCTGGAACATCTCCATCCAATGATTGACCTCTGGTACCTGTGGAAGGAAAGGGGTGAGCAAACACAGCCCAGTAGGAATCTTACAACATACACAAAACTATAGCATTTTAATTTAAACATACCCACAATCACCACCAAATTTCATAATCTCCGACTCTCACAAAATAGAATACGCATAGACACAACTAAGGCCTAACACTGTACGCTAGCGTCACGAGTGTTTCCCCTTAGGTGCCTCAACACACACGGACACCACTAAGGCCTAGCACTGATAGAATCACAAGTGCTTCCCCTTAGGTCCCTCAACACGCATGGACACAGCTAAGGCCTAGCACTGTTAGAGTCATAAGTGCTTCCCCTTAGGTCCCACAACACGCACAGACACAGCTAAGGCCTACCACTGTTAGAGTCATAAGTGCTTCCCCTTAGGTCCCACAACACACACCAAGATTATCTAACATGATAACCTTAACACAAAACAACTATACGTTGGCCTCAAGCCGCTATTCCACATACTATCTCACGCATTTACCTCAAAACCAACCTATAATACTCATAGGTGCATTGGACACAGCCAACTCCTCACACATTCGTCAATATGTATAACCCAAATCTCATCTCGCGACAAAACCAACAGAATTCACGTGACCCAAAACTACAACACGTGTAAACGCTTCGTATTTCTACTTCCTATGACAAATACGCGATAAATCTCTATAAATCATGTACTAAACCCATGTACAAATCTCATTCCATCAATCCTAAGTGAAAATAACATAAATCTCACCAAACCCTAACCCAAATCCACAAAATAAACCGATTAAAATACAATAGAGATTAGTAGAAGTGAAATCCCTACCTCGGATTGGCGATACGCGGAAGCTCGGGGCTTTTCTCTCTTCTTTCTCTCTCTTCCTTCTCCTTTCTCTTTTTCTCCTTTCTCCTTTTCCGTGTGTCTGTCGCATAAAATGAAAAGGGGAAGGCTAGGGTTTTATAAAATTAAAAGAGATTGGGACACGCTCAGTATTTTTAAAATTGTTAATTCCCGAAATCCTGCCTCAGCGCCGCGGCGTGAAGCCTCTGCCTTGCCTCGCACCGCGGCGTGATTCCATTCACGTTGCAGCGCGAGCTCTCTGACTTTCGGTGCTGCGGCGTAATTCTTCTATGCCATGGCATGGTTCGCTTAATTCATGCCCCACACTTCCATTTTACGCCGCGGCGTAATCCTTCTACGTCGCAGCGTGATTTGCCTATTCCAGTTAATCAATTTCACCTAGTTTTCATCCAACTCACCACACATACAACCTCATATACATTCATACACATATACACCAATCTTATATATATATATATATATATATATATATATATATTATATACTTACTTTTACTATCATTTTAGTCTCATTTCCAGAATAGTTTGTATATACACTTCCATACACATTAATTCACCCATAACAACACATACAAATAATGAATATATGTGCAGAAAAAAATTTTCGGGTACCAAATTGAAAATTTTCACTGTTTTAAATTTTCGGATTACCACAATCTACCCTCCTAATAGAAATTTAGTCCCCAAAATTTCACACTCTTAATACAAGTCAATCTTTCCTATCCAAAACATTTGGATACTTCCTATGTACTTCTGACTTTAACTCCCATGTAGCTTCTTCAATGTCATGGTGTCTCCACGAAACCTTAACTAGGGGAATAATCCTACCTCTCAAGACTTGTTCTCTAGAGTCCAAAATCTGTACAGGAGCTTCCTCATATGAGACATTTGGATGAAGATCCAATCTTCTTCAGTCTAATACATGCTGTGGGTTAGGTTCATACTTCCTTAACATCGACACATGAAAGGTATTGTGGATTCCTGACAATCGTGGTGGCAAGGTTAATTCATAAGCCACCTCTCCCACGCGTCTCAAAATCTCAAATGGTCTAACATACTGTGGGAACAACTTGCCTTTCTATCCAAAACGCATTAATCCTTTCCGTGGGGACACCTTCAAGAACACATGATCACCTACCTTAAACTCTAGAGGCCTTTTCTGTTTATCAGTATAACTTTTCTATCTTCTTTGAGCTGATAGGATATGTTGATATATCAACTTCACCTTTGCTGTAGTTTCTTGAACCATCTCTAGACCTAATATAGCAGTCTCCTCCACTTCAGTCCAACACAACAGAGATCTATATGGCCTACCATAGAGTGCCTCATATGGTGCCATTTCAATACATGACGGATAACTGTTATTATACACAAACTCCACCATCAAAAGATGATCTTCCCAAGTAACAGAAGAACAATCTATAATGTAAGATCTTAACATATCCTTGAGTCCCTATCCAATACTATAGAAATTAGAATCTCGTGCAACCTTGCTATCTTTCTTAAGTGCAATCCATTTAATTTATCCGTATAGCATATTTTTTTTAATCATAACTGTCGCAACCCATGCGACACATCCATGTGAGTTCTGCACTCACGCCGAATACTTCTTACAACCACTCTGTGCCTCTTTACGCTTATCAAGTTCATCAATTTGGTGTTTCCCTCAAATCATGTAACTGACAGGGCAAAATGAGGTCTAACATCATCTCCCAACCCACCCATGTTTTCCTCAAACCCTGTATCTGACAGGGCGAAATGAGGTCAAGACTATCTCACTGGGATCCTGCTCATGAATAGTATGACTATCTCGATCTTACTCGGATCCAGCTCACGAATAGCATGACAATCCCTATCACACTGTGCACCCAAATACATTCTCGTGCACCCAGTCATGCCAATCCTAACCTAAACATTTACCTCTCCCTCAGATTTTCATACACTCAGTCTAGCCAATTCAGGGTCCAATGCACATGATCTGTACTCGTGTCAAACCTCATATGCAGATGTCTATTTCCACACATGAGTATTTCAATTCCTACTCCCATATCACGATCGTTCACATATGGTATACTCTTTCTCTCACATATCTCACTCGTGTTTCATCCACGTCATCACATACGTCCACTCACATATCGTCCGTAACTCAACCTTCCTACTACACCCACATGCATATACATATATATATATATGGATACCTCATGTATCTCTCATATCCATTCACTCCTGACCAGACTACCATATACCTGTAGTCGTACCGGTTCCCACCCAGCTACTCTATCGTACTTATATTGTCCAATCCTATGACTGACTATTCACTCATTTCCGTAACATACGATCACACACATGTGGACCATATCTCATCCATCACATTACGCAAGTGCCTCTTATGTCCCATCACTCATGGGCACAAACACATCTCCCAAGCCTCACCTATCCCGTAGCGCACGAACGCCGTATTGCCTGTGTCCCATATGTCCATCACTCATGGACACATTTTCAGACACCTCCCGTGTCTCAACCATCCCATAATGCATGAGTTTCGTAACGCCCGTATCCTGTCCATCTCATCCCACATTCTCTCACTTATCATTTATCTAATCCCATGGCCAATCATCCATTTTCATAACCTGTATACCAACAAAACTCTTAGATAAAGGTACATAAAAACCTCAAATTCTTCCAAGAATCCATATCGTCACTTCCTCTGGCAACAACCCAAAGTGACTTTAAAAGCAATACCATTTCAATCCTGGTATCATACCACATTCCAATCACTCCACAAATTTCTAACCTAGTCCCAATTCGTAACTTTTCAAACTCTCATAATACACAATCCTAACAGATTGGGAGGCAACCTCCTTAATTGTCCCGAAAACCCATCACACAAGCTTTCCACATTTCTTCCAGAATTTGGATGTTATGCCCCTATTGGCCATTCAACATCCCTCTGCCTTAGCTCTAAATCCCTCACTGTCTCCAGAGTCTCATTTCCATCAATCACAACTCGCGTCAACTAAACCTGACACGTAGAAAACACTTCTGGATACCTTTCCATACAAATTTTCAAATTCTTCTAGGAGTCCATGTCATCACTGTCTGAAACAATAGTCCAAAGTCACCCAAAAGTCAACACCAACTCAATCATAACACCACCCATCAATCCAATCTCAACTTATGACTCTAAATTTTGCTGCGCTACTCTGATAACAATCTCACTGAATGTGTATGCTACAACTTAGAAAGTGTTACCCAAGTATAGGTAGTCTTAATTATAATCCTCGATGATTCCAAGTATCGTATCCACAGGGAGATTATTATTAAGATTAAAGGTCCTTATTCATTTGTCCAAAATCCAAGAGCAAAGGAAAGGTAAACAAAGTGTTGGTTGATTTTAGAGATGAAGTTACCAAAGAAAATTAGATTCAAGTAAAAGACATTATGGCATCAGAGATCCACACTCATTTGAATTGTAGAAAGTATTCTTGATTTTTTTTATAACTCAATTGACATTAACTAAAGAGTAAAATCAATTGAAAGATGAAAATATTTTAGTTCAAGAAAACATGAAATAAAAGAATTACCTTTCAATGGATCGACAACATTTCAAGAAACATGTACTTGATTT
>JANKKB010001604.1:0-19036 GCA_026225775.1 Bursera palmeri
ATTCATATAAGGAAGATGAAAGAGCTTATATATAAAAAGATTGAGGAGGATGTATTATTGAATAATCACAATAATTACTTAAAATATTTATGGAGAGAGAGATATTGAGTTAAGATTCTAATTATTATTTTGCTTATGACAAATTTACCCACATCTAATTTAGTAATGGTGGCTAAAAAGCTAATAAGTAGGGGTTAAAAAGAACAATTTTAAGTATTATAATCGGTTATAATTATAAATTCATTGATATTTTTACAATAGTAATCATATTATTGGTTTGATACTAAGGTTGCATGCATAACCAAGTTTAAGGTGAGTGTTTTGAAATTTAATCAATTCATAATATTTTTTTGCAAATTGATAAGTTAAAAGATCTAATAGGTGTCTCACTTGAATTCCATATAGGTTATGAATAATTCACTCATGAGTCATTACGGAGTGTACGGACACAACAAATGTCAACTTCCGTGAACCTATTAAAAACAAATTTCAAGGCTTTTTCAACTCATCTGAAAATATATTTTTGTTTTTCCAAATTCAGTTTAAGAAAAAAAAACTTGTTGTAACAAGAACATGTTAGACCAAATAACATAGATCGAAAGTTTGTCCATCTTGACAAAAGTGTGCTCATGTCCCTTTCACCGAATAAGTGGATCAAATGACATCTGACAATCAATATGACCTACTTTTATTGACTAAGATCTAGAATGTGCTAAACGATTTTAGAGAGGCGATAATGATAAGTAAAACAACAAGATTACTACACATATCCACTGATGAACAGTTAAAATCCACATTACGAGTGAACTAGTCTATTAATAAAGCCATTTTTTCAAAATGAGAAGGATATTTCTCTTCAATTTCCTTCAGTATTGAGCACACACTGCGAAGGAAAAATCATGGTTGTGTTTCGATTGTTCTATACATACAGTTTTACTAGCTTGATCATCGGAAGATCAAAGCCAGTGGAATGACCAGCAATCCTTGATACTGTTTCTATTTTTAAGTCATTAAATCCAAAGAGAGAGAATAAAAATAATTAGAACCATACTACTGTAGCCTTCAAAAAATGTCAACCTAGAACTATTGAGCAGCATATTCAATCCAAATCCCAACTTAATCATCTGTCTCGACATACAAGAGAGAAAAGTTCATCCACGTATCGGTTCTCCATTGGTGTATATTTCATACATCAACACTTGCTTTAATCAAAACAATTGCATAAATTTGGTTATCTCTTCTAATTCGATGTCGATAACATTATCTAACTAATAAAAAAGAATATTTTGAACACTTTTAACAAGTCATGTAAATGTCATTTAACCTAAGTTAAATAATATAATATAATAATTTAATATATTTTTTTTTAACGAGGGGAGAACATTTTTTCTAATCTTTTACTTACATTGACCATTGTACTTAAATTTTAATCATTGATTACTGAACTCATGATTCCTTTATTATTATTGTAATTTAATAATTTTTTTGTGGATACATGTCAATAAAAAATATTTAAAAAATAAAGTTTCGGTAGCATTTCACTTTTTATAATATGGGTTCATTAGTTATAAATATTAATATTAAAAAGAACTAAATTTATTATATTGAATATAAGATTGAAACGTTAATTTCTAAAATTTATAACACAAAGAATAATGTCAATGTAAGAATAAAGTTGGATTTTGTTGAGAATTTTGATCTTCTTTCAGAGCCATTGAAAGAATAGAAACATTACCTAAAATCGCAACTCCCAATTGGCATCTTATATTTGTGATCCAATTACTTAATTATTAAAGTATAACAACAAGAATAATAATAATAATCATTGAGTTTAACATGATTGAAACATAATTGTATAAAATGTTTTGATGCATAACACATGCATTGATATTAATATGAGCAAGAGTCGGTTAGATGTGGGGAAAGAAAAAAAAAATGAGAGTTCATATTGACAGGAAGGGGATTAATGTGTCCATTTTCATTCAATATTATAATGAATCCATGTGAGACTTATGATAGGATGTTGATCAATTATGTATTTGATTAGTTAGATTAGATCTACATAATCAATTTAAACACTCTTCTAAATAACTTGGTCAATGAAAATCAATCTATGGCGTATGCAAATCTACTTTCACAATTTTTGATATAATCAAATTGTTAGAAAATTTGAAGAAAAATGCATAGAGAAACGCAGGAGTCAAACCAAAAGATACCTTTCCCCTACCAATTTTCTTGTCTTGATTGATTATTTCGATTGACTTTGATTATCCCATTCGTTTACAACTTATAACTTATTGTAAACCATCTATTCGAACATTAGGATTCACCATTTAAAAAATAAAAATAAAAAAAATAATTACAATAGCCCAATGATGGTATGGAATATCAATCAACCATAAAACCATAAACCCCCAGCTAGTGCATCTAATCTTCCCTGAAAAATCAGAATATCTCTATACCGACCAATTCAACATAAAAAATAGGAAGAAAGTGATACGATAAAATAGAACAAAACAATAACGAAGACACAAATCGGAAACCTACTTTTAATGATCAAAGAAATAATGTTAGACATAATTTGGATTCTCTCTGAAATAGCCTCCCAAAAAGAAAATAATAAAATATATAGAATTTTAATTTAAAAAGTAAGATAACATTATTATATACTCTATCAAGACATACCTATAAGACAACCTATCACAAACACTTGGCCCATTGGCCTGAGGAGCATTGCAGATTAAACATGCTTCTTTCAAACATCATGCCTTGCTCAGGCATACTTGTGTGGTAGGTGCATGGCAATTAGCAACTTCAACCAAGCAGAATTCAGATCTAAATACACAAGACATGAAAGAGAAACAATAGGAGTGATTTGTGTCTGCACTAAACATAAAAGTTCCATTCAAATCCAACGCATTTATTGCCACAGAATACTCCTCAAAACTCAGAATATCAGTAAATGATACATGAAGACAAAACTCCTCTACACCTTCCTAATCAACACAGAGATCTGCAACTGGGTTTCAATGCTTGCCCCTCTATAGTGCAGCGAAGTACTCTTTGCTGCCTTTTGGGTCTGGCTTCATGGATTTCTCTCCAGGCTTCCAGCCAGCTGGGCAAACCTCATCAGGATTTTCCTGCACATACTGCAAGGCCTGCAAAAATTGGAGGTATAAAGGAAACAAGAAAGTTACAACAGTACCAAGGGATAATTTTCTTTGAACATATTTTAAAAGGTAAAATATTAACTAAGTTCTTCTGATAGTCAATCTCATCTATCCCAGTTAAATATATAATTTACCTGTAGTGTCCTCAATGTCTCATCGACACTACGGCCAATGGCAAGATTGTTAATGGTGGAATGCTGGATGACTCCTTCCTTGTCAATAATGAAAAGTCCCCTCAGTGCAATCCCCTGTATCATAAACAAGGTTACAAGACTAAGTACAGATGCCAGTTATATCAACAAGAAGGGCGTATCAATGACAGAAACTGTTAGGATGAGAAAAAATGAACCAAAATTGTCTAATTATGATACAAAAACATAAATACACCTAAAACAATGATCAGCAAATTTCACATAACAGTAATTCTATTTGAATTCATAACAGAAGAAAACCCAGCTACGGACTTACGGTGGTTCACTTCTCAGCAAATCCAAATATTTTTAAATGTATATTTTTCCCCAAAAAAAAAAGAAAACTGTTTTCAACTCTAATTACTGGAAAACATGTTTTTGAAAAGAGAACCAAGCCGAACAGGCTCTACAAGAAAAGATTACCTTCATATTATCGAAGTCAGGAAAAAAAAAATTTAGCTTAATAATTAGTTTTAACTTGTACACTTCCTCAGCGGGTGCACACAAGCCTGGACAAGATTCTTCATACCACATAACTTTTATTGCATGTTGACTCCCATAAAAAGAAAGAACCTTTAGATGCTGAGGAATTTAAGGCCAGAAGAAAATAAATGCTGAGAATATAAATAAAACACAAGGAAAACCTCCTCTTCCCTTGCTTTTTAATTTAATCTTGTTGACCAAAAAAGAGTCCTCCGTGAAGAAGAATGATGAATGATATGAGTAGTAATCATGATAAATAACCAACACTTCTTCATACAATCAATACCATCCACAGGACCGATAGAAAATTGGCAGATCCAGAGGTAGGATACAGATGAACTGCTATTTAAGGGGAGAACTTGTGAAAATTAACGTCATCCCATACCTGATCAGGGATCAGAACTCCATAAGATTTTGAAATTGTTTTGGTGACATCAGAAATTAATGGATACTTCAAATCACCAAGGCCACCGGACTTTCTGTCTGTTTGGACCCATGCCAAGTGCGAGAACTATAAGAATAACAGGAAAAGATCAAGATTCATAAGTCATTTTTAAATTTTATATTTTAGACTTGAAACGATAATCTAAACATGATAACTTATCACTCAGATAATATGGAAACCATAAGTAATCTCAGCCATATGAAAGAAGCTGTTAAGCAGCAGTCACAAATGACTTGCCCATGATTCAAATGTCGTAAATAAATTATAGATGGGATAAAATGATTTTTGATGACTTAAATTTAAGTTCTTTTATTTTTTTTTTCCTCTCCTATTTTTCCCCTTCTTTAGCATTCTCTATACGAATTTAGAACTTCACCTTGAATTATAAATAAAGTCAACCATGAACTGAAACAAACTATAGACAAGCACATATGCTATGTATGTAGTTCTGATGCTACAGACTCAATTAAAGTTGGTAGGGCAATTCAACAATTAACTACAATTTTTTAACACATACTGCATCATAAATAAAGCTTAAGTTGCAACATTATTACAACCAATTATTAAAATCATTAGTGTATTCATGAAAGTTAAACACAACTTCGTTGACATATAACTCTAACTGCTAGCTGTAACAGGTTTACAATTCAATTGATCAGAAAAAGAATACAAGACACCAAAATCAAGTGTATTGGAAAAAGCTAAGCATTAGTAGATAATGTTTCTTCAACAAGATGCTCAAGCTAAGGTGGAATATAATCAGGATTCTGAAGTTCTTCTAACCAAAAAAAAAAAAAAGGAAAGAGACAGAGAGAGACAGATGCTGAAGTAAACCCACCATTAACAAAAGAATTAGTCAGATGTTCGAGCTAAGGTAGATATATAATGGGAGTCTGAGGTAACTCCCTATTGATTTTACCTGCTGAACTAATAGGCAACTCCTCCATAATTTAACTTATGTAAAGAGATACATGCGCACCAAAATCTACTAGAAATAGGATGGCAGGAAGCAGCATTAAACTTATTGAAGTATTTGAAATCCTTTTTAAGTAACTTACCACACTGTCAATTGAGACACCCAATACTTCAGTGTTTAGCTTTTCAAACTCTGCATAACGGTCACTGAAGGCAGTGATCTCTGCGATGAGTAAATAAGGAAAGATAAGAAAAATTTTGTTTCCACTTCATCTAACTTTAGCTTCTGTTAGTTCACACTGAAACAAACCTGTAGGACACACAAACGTGAAGTCCAATGGGTAGAAAAAAAGAATTACATATTTCTTCCCAATATATTCTGAGAGTTTGACCTGAAATTACAATTCATCAGTTAGATAAGAACAAATGAATAAAGCTGATGACATGTAGTAAACACTGAATCCAATTTCTTTAGGCAATAACTTTTCACATAGAAGCCTATATAAAGTCAAGAGTAGTACTAATAACTTAGAATATCATTATTTTTCTTCATAATCAACCTTGATGAACTCCTGATCAAAAACAGCCTCAGCCTCAAAATCAGGTGCCGTGTTACCGACCAATGGTGCATAATCATTCTGTAAAAAGATGTAATGCAAGAGAAAATAACACTCATCAGAAGTCAAATCAACGTCGTAAAAGTTAATCTACCAAGTATCATACAAACACAAAATCACATTACAGTCTAAGAACAGGTATCAGTTTCTTCTCGACAGGCAGATTGGACGGAATTTTGAAAGGACTTTGCTTTCTAGATGCATTAATCGTATACACAAGTCAGTTTTTATCAGTAACAAGAAACAACAAACTAACTAAAGTGTTTCGACACAACTGCTCAATAAGACATAAGCAATAATGACTGATTGAAGCTTATAGAGCATATGGCAGAATATGAAATGGTAAAGATGGACATATCCGATCAAGATTAAAATGTTGAACTAGCACATGAAATGAAAGTTTATGAACTTAGGCATTGTAAACCTTAGGATTAAATTTATGTGCAATTTCCTCACTCTTATCTACAAATATCAGTTCTTTCAACACCAATTAGCATTATGGTCCCGTACTACCCATGAAATGTTAACCAAAATAACAACACAAACACAAGACAGAATGACATACAGTGGCTTTGACAACGAAGGAGCTTCTAGAAGGGGAGGCGCGAGTGAAGGAAAGGGATCTGGGGAGGCGGGAGTGACAGGTTTTACGGAGGCCGGAGAAGGAAGGAGGGATCGTTAGGGTTTGAGAAGAAGAAGGGAAAAGAGCCCTAGTGGGGGTTGAGGACATGAAAATGGTTGCAGTGGCAGCAGCTGAGCAAGCCATTGCTGGCAGAGGGAGTAGCAGGTGTGTCAGTGGTTGAGAATGAATTGCAGATTGAGAGTTGAGAAGAGTTGGTGGTGGAGGAGAAATGAAGGAAATGGTGAAAGGATAAGTAGAAGCGTTTCAAGGGGGTTTGGGGTTGGTGAGGGTTGGAGAAGAAATGAACGGATGGAGAGGTTTTATCGTGTCACCGGCTCCACACATTTAGGGTAACCGGAAATCTAGGTAATCCATCTACCTTCACCATAAATCTCATTTACCTTCCATCACCTTAAATTAACTTCAATCACTCCCCTTTTTCTCTTCTTGAATTTCCTCTTTTACCCTTCACTCACTCCATCTTGTTAAAAATTGTTTACAATGAAGGGTATATTTAATGACTTTCGCAAGGTCAATAAAGAAGACTTTGTTATGCTTGTTTTAACCTTATATTAGGGCAAAGAAAACCGTACTCAAATGAAATTAATTTGTATTACAAATTGAAATAAAGGGTAATTTAGGAAATTACAGGATCCTTGTGCGTATCTGTTAAATTTTGAAGAGAAAAAAAATTAACAAAACATTAAGGGCAAAATTTCTTGCCCTATGTAATTTGTGATAATTGCACAAAGCCCAAGCCCGTAGAGATTAGGCTTTCTTGTGCTATAGGCTTGCCTCTACCATTATCCTAACAAGTTATTAAGATTTTTCTAATTTTATAAAGCAAAAACTCCCCATTTTTTAATGTCGAAATTCCAATTTTACGTTTGGGTTTATTGTAATAAAAGCTAATCAAATAGTAAAATATGTTAAAAATATTTTAATATAAAACAAGTTAAAAATTTAAAATCTTAAATAAAAATCATTTAATAAGTGAGAATTCAAGCATCCTAAACAAATATAGGGGTCTTCAAATTCATTAGAAACAAAGAGAAATGAGAAGCAACTATGAATTCAGGAACAGCCCCAGATGTTGTCCAATCTAATACCTTAGCAGCGATAGCGCGAAAATAATTTTGCTCGAACAAGCCCAGATGCTGATGATCAATCTTTGCCTTTGTTTCTGGCAATGGCTCTTTGAGCAAGCTTCATAAGGTAGCTCAACATCTTCTGCAGTTGCTGCTGCAATATCACCAAGACGCGATTACAAATAAATCAAATATTCATGAATTCCACCAAGACGCCAATACAAATTCATATTTATCATCTTAGATTTAAAAAGAGTAAAAATCATGAAATTCAAAGAAAAATTAGAAATATTTGAGAAAATTATGAAGCATTGCATAACAATACAAGATTAACAAAGAGAGAAAAAAAAAATCACTAAATATTCCAGATTTCGAACGAAACCTGGAAAATCAATCGACTGAAACTTCACTATACTACAAATGTACTGTAAAGTTGCAGGATCTATTAAATTAGTTAGAAACTCACCAATCGAAGTGGTTGCCATTAGTCACCAATCACAGAAGAAAAAAAGGACCAACTACACTCAACGATCTCCGTCTTCGATGGATCCCCTCTGTCAGAACGAAACTCTTTTGTGGTGCTATTGAATCGATTATCAGGAGTTCAGAAGTGAGAGAGGATGATGCTCATTTGTAAATGAGCTTTTCACGTAAGATTCATGTAATTAATTGTTAGGGTTAGTCATTTACCAATTTCCCCATAATTTGGGTAAAAACGAAATTTTGTCGTATAAATTTTTTTTTTAATTAATACTGTGGATGACCGGCTGGTGCCGGTTGGAGGTCTTTCTCTTCTTCAGTAGTAGTAACTATGGAAGCATCCAGCGTTAGATTGATCAAACGGCCCATAGAGCTGGAGCATGGTAGCCAGAGCCTGAGATATCAGATAACACAACACACGTAAGCGCAAAATCCCCCAATCATAATTTTTGGAATTTTATCTCTTTTAGTCATCACCACTTCACATGTATTATTGGTCTCAACCAGAGCCAGAAATTTTCTTTCTCAATCAACCATGTAGACAATGCAGGACACTCTCTCCTCCTCATTTTCTCATCTCAAACCCAAACTCCATTTTCCCTCTCCCTCCTCCTCGTCTCAGTCTCACTCTCACCATGATTTTCCCTCACTCTCTCGCCGCAGAAACTTCCACTTTCCCTCTCTTTCTACCAAAACAATCACTCCTCTTCCCCTTATACCCCCCAAGATTACTCAAATCCCATCTATATCCCCACCACCTTCACCCCCTGACTCCCACTCCCACTCCCAATCCCGCTCCGAATTCGAAGAAAAACTTCTCTATCTCGACTCAATAGGTATCGATTTTATCTCATTAATCAAAGACCATCCCCCCATCATCTCCGCCTCTCTCGCCGACATCAAATCCACCGTTGATTTACTCACCTCCATGAGCTTCACCATCCTCGAATTCCGCCGCATCGTCTCCATGTGTCCCGAAATCTTAACCTCCAAAGCTTCCAATATCCTCCCAATCTTTACCTTCCTCCTCCGGGAAGCCAAAGTGCAAGGCTCCGATTTGAGAAGAGTCATCAACCGGCGGCCGAGACTGCTAGTCTGCAGCGTCAAAACCCAGCTCCGCCCCACCATGTACTTCCTCCAAAGCATGGGAATCGCCGAGGTAAACAAACACACATACTTACTCTCTTGCAGCGTTGAAGACAAACTGATTCTTCGCCTAGAGTATTTCCAGAAGATGGGGTTCTCACGCAGCCAAACGACGACCATGTTCCGTCGTTTCCCGCAGCTGTTCAATTACAGCATCAAAGAGAACTACGAGCCGAAGTTGAATTACTTCGTGGTGGAAATGGGGAGGGATTTGAAGGAGTTGAGAGGGTTTCCACAGTATTTTTCCTTCAGTTTGGAGAAGAGAATTAAGCCCAGACACCAAGCTTGTGTGGAGAAGGGAGTTTGCTTTCCGCTTAAAGTGTTGCTAAAGACAAGTGAGGAAGAGTTTCGTGTTAGATTGGATTTATGTTGTAATGCTTCCATGCCCTTGACTACTTCTCCTTTGTGCATTATAACAACATCTCAATTTGATTCAATGTAATGTCGACTCAAGATTGAAAATTGCTTCTCTCTTTCTCTTGCACTCCCTTCTTCTAACTACTTGTTTTTAATTCTCTATCAAGTTGGAAAATACCAAAAGAAGATTAATCTTTTAGGTCCTCTCCTCCTGAGTCCTAAAATGTTTGGTATACTTGGAATGAAATAAAAATGTTTTACAAAACTAGTGGGTTAGATGAAGTGTGTACTTACAATTTTCGATCAATTACTCCTAAAAAGTAGAGGAATTTCTCTAANTCCCTAATTAGATTTTAAAAAAATATTTAACCTCATATTTTTATTAAATTAATATATTTTAAAAAATTAATATTATTTTTTTAAAACTAACATTATCATCCAAATATTCGGAAAGTAAGTATTAATTTTTATGAGTTTTTTAAAGATAAATATTAGTTTAATAAAAATATGAATTTAAGTGTTTTCTTGAAATTTAATTAGAAGGTTATTATAATTTTTTTCTAAAATATATATATATTGTCTGATTATATAAACCTTAAATATATTTCTACTTATTTTAATTTTAGAAAGAATTATAAAGATTGATCAAATTGTGTTAAAAATAATTATAAAGATNGAGCCAAATCGAAGAGGATGGTTAAAAAGTAATTGATATTTAAAGGATTTAGATGCATTTGAAAAGCAATCGGTGGTGATGTTTTATTTGACGTTCAATAGTATCCAACATTAAATTTGACGTTCATCCAACAACAAACAACGGTCAACTATCCGGTAATATTTTAATACTCATTTGTTATTTTTTAATTTCATAATTTTTTATATTTTTTGTAACATACATTGATTAACTATATAAATTTATATGGTACTATAATAAGTTGATTTTAATTTTGTCTAATTTGTAAATTTTTTATAACTTGCCAAATATGTAATGTTTATATTACATATTATTCATATAATTGATTCGGAGTCGTTCAGATGTCAACCAAATTCAGACTCATTCATATTTGAGACAAAAAATCAAATGCCCCCTAAGCTTGTTTTATCCACCAACAATAAAAATGTGTGAAGTGTACAACAATTGTAAGCAAAAAGAATAAACTGTGGAGATTTTTCTCAAATAAGTATTTTCATGTTTATATTAAATATGAGAAGACTTTAATATAATACAACATACAACTTAGATATCCCAAAAGAAAAAAAAAAGGATTTATAAAGTAATATATAACACGTTCTTATATTTTGTTAAAATTATGTTGTTTTATAATTTTTACAATAAGGATATATTTTCAATTATATTATATTTTAGTAATAATTTTGTTGTTTATTATGTGAATCAGCTTCTACCAATCATTTTCTCGTTTTTACTGTTGTCAAATGCATTTCAGCGACACTTATCAACAACAATTGTCGGTCCTTGCTCGATAGTTTATTTTTTTAATTTATTAAATTCTATAATATCATTAAATAATTATTAATTAAGAATAATTTTGTTAATGTACTAAATTTAATAAATTATTAGAATTTTGTCTTTTAATATTTTTATTGATGGTAGCTTTAGAATTTTACATGCCAAAAGCGGAATCTGATTTTCAAAAGTACCCATTTTCCTACTTTTTAAAATCATTTAGTAAAAATTCTTTTGAAATGCTTTAGTGAAATCGATTATTTTATAACAAGTCAAGTTAAAAGTTATTCACCTTCTAAATGTGTTACCAAATGCCTATATTAAGATAAATAACTAGTAACCACCCTCAAATGAGTATTAAATTATTTTTTAATATTTAATGATGTTATTTTCGTTTTAAAAATAGTAATGTTACTCTTATAAACTTTGTATAAAAACTCTTGTATACAAAGTGATGTAATATTACTTATTTAATTAATTATACATTATTACTCTATTAAATAATTTAATTTTTATATATTAATCTTTATTATAAATCTATAAGACTAATATTATTTCTCTAAAAGCTAAAAAATTGGAGTTATTTTCCATAACTAAGTAACTTCTTGTTCATCGTCATAGGTTGCTCCTTTCAATAACAAGCAAAACCAAACCAAGATAAATTGGTGCCGACTCAAATTGAAATGATGAAATAAATTTTAGAGATTTGTAAAAATAATCAAACTTAAGGAATGTAGTGAATAATAATTAAGAATATAAAAGTTTTAATTGCCTAGTTAAAATAAATAATTTAGCTCATAGCTTGTTGATGTTGGTTTGTCAGTTATTTTACATATGATGTTAATGGATCATTGTCTTTGACTAGTCCGTTGACCCGTAAAAAGTCAAATGATTGATAGATCAACATCAACAAACTCACTATTTTGGTTAAATAACTCAGATAAAATTTGTTATTTTGATATTTTTTCAACTTAAACCTATTTGATTTGATTTTTTTTACATAATTTTTCAATTATTTTTGCGTATTTCTTCCAGCCGTTGGATGACCACTCTGTCACCTATGGTGATGTGGAGCTGATAAAGATTGGTATTTTGCCACTTTTCATGCTACAAAAGCAGTAGCACAAAACGCCTAAACGTTTGTGCTTAGGGTTTTAACGAGGCGTGATCATAAAGGGGAGAAACAAATAATCGTTAGTGCTTAAGACGAGGAGGGCGCGTATTATCATTTAATTCTTTTTTTTCTAATAAACCTTTCTATTTTTCTACTTTTTCAATTGACCATTTATTTTTGTTATTTAAAAATTATTTCTTAAGCAAATTGTTTTCATCAAAAACCGTGTAAGAGATCTTTTTTTTTACAGCCATATCCCTACATAATAAAGCCTAAAATTTATTCTGATGGTTGAATGATCTTATAAAATTGGACTTAAAGAAAGACTTTTTTTTTCCTATCTTTTATTACTTGAAAATTATAGTTATTAGAAGTCTTTAATGTTTTTGACTACTCACACCCGAGTTTGGGTTCTTGAAAAATCGACAAGGTCAAATAACCAAGAATAGAGAGGTCATTAGCAAAGTTTTATGTGTATTAAAGACTTTGAATATTTATTAAAACTTGAGGGTCACAAAAGAATATCACAAAAAGAAATGGGCAAAAAAATAAAACAAAAAATAACGTTAAAATAAAAATATTTATATTTCCGCAAAACTTCCCTCCACATCTATCCGAACTAAAATTCCCTCCTTCCCTCGTTTTCTTCTCTTCTCCGTTTCTTCTTCACTTTGTCTTTAGATCTCATTTCTCTCCAGTTCCTTCAACTTCTCTCCTCTCCTTCCATGACTGGCGCCGCCAGGGCCTCCACTCGCCCTCCGCCACCGCCTCCACCGCACCACCA
Organism: Bursera palmeri; assembly: GCA_026225775.1. NCBI lineage: Eukaryota > Viridiplantae > Streptophyta > Magnoliopsida > Sapindales > Burseraceae > Bursera > Bursera palmeri. Next base: position 12,878 of record JANKKB010001604.1, read on the forward strand.
CCAACCGCCGCCACCTTCCCCGATCGTCCCTCCTATCAAGCGCCACTTGGCTTTCGTCTCCACCAAGCCTCCCTTTCTTCCTTCTGATGATTACCATCGCTTCTCTTCCTTCACCACTACTGCTCGCCGAGCGGCTGATCAGGAACCTGAGGCTGTTGTTGTTAGATCTCCTGTCAGTTTTTTTTTGCTTTTACTGATTTTTTTCTTCGTTTGATTTCAGTGTTTTGCTGACGAATTTGGAGTTATTTTCTTCTTCTTTTTATTTTTGAAATCAATTTTGTGATTGCATTGTTGTATTTATGCTCAATTTTTGAACTAAATTTTAATTTCTGTGTTTAATTGATTATGAACTAACCGTCGTTTAGTTTGATTTGTTTGTTTGGGTTTTATTGGGCTTCTCTTTAAATTTAGTTGATTTGCTTGTTGACAACATTCAAATTTTGCTGAATTGCCTAAAATGCTATCTAATCTATGCCTGCTTTATTGTTATAATAAGCCTAAGCTCATGTGTAGAAACTTCTCTCGAGTTACAACTACTGAATTAGTATGTAAAATTGAAGTTGCCTTTTAATTTGATTGTTGAGAGCAAAATTGTAAGGGATTTGTCCCTAGGACGATATCGTGTCTGGTGGGACTTAGGTTTCAAGATTGGTTTTGCTGTTTTGTCATGAAACAGACACTGTATAGGTTTTAAATTATGAATGCTTGAGTAGTTAGTTTACCAACATTGCCATCTAGCTGCCTGTGTTTAATAAATTCTAATCGTTCTGGTTATGTTTCTCAGCAATTAAAGAGGAAGAATGGAATGGAGGAGAATGAGGTTGAATCCAATGATTGGGCTAGCAGTCCTGGGTTGACTAACGTATCCAACTGTCCCTTCCAAACACCTGTATCTGCAAAAGGGGGAAGAGTAAACAACAGGTCAAAGGCCACGAAGAGCAATAAGTCTACTCCTCAAACACCTGTGTCAAATGCCGGTGAGGAATCTTATCTGTTACAAATTTAGGAACTTCTGATATGAGCTTCTTTAGAGCTTCATTACATCATAAATGGGCTTTTTGGCTGTATTCCTGGTGCTTTATCTAGTAGCATCCAAGGTGTCAAAACTCTTTAATACTTTTATCTTAACTTGCAGGTTCCCCTTCCACTCTTACTCCTGCTGGCAGCTGCCGCTATGACAGTTCCTTAGGTACTCCTGAAAGTCTTGGCATCTATCATGGCTTCTTTATGCTAGATATTGGCTGCTTTTTTAGCTCAGAAGCTGTCATCTATTGCAAGTTCCATAATAATTTGGTTCAATTTTTCAGGTCTTCTGACAAAAAAGTTCATCAATCTGATTAAGCAGGCTGAAGATGGTATACTTGACCTAAACAAAGCTGCAGAAACTTTAGAGGTGATCATTCAGCAAACTGAACATGTATACTGTTGAATAATTCAATATACTAAGTTATTAATTGATGGTCCTCTCAACAGGTGCAAAAGAGGCGGATATATGACATAACAAATGTCTTGGAAGGAATTGGTCTTATTGAAAAGAAGCTCAAGAACAGAATACGTTGGAAGTAAATTCTCTTGAAATTTGATGTTGTTTGCATCTACATTAATTTGATCTGCAAATGAGAACTTATGTAACAATTGATCAACAATTAGGGGACTTGAAAATTCAACAACAGGGGAGGTGGATGGTGATGCCTCCATCTTACAGGTATGTGAAAGTAGGTTTTGGTTTCTTGTCATGCATCCCAAGGCTACTTTAAATTTTATTTTATTACCATGGGTTAGATAGTTTTTATTTCTCTACCTCAGAGAGTAACTTTGCACAAGATAGGAAACCAATACTAGTTCATCCATTTATTATAAAAAATTAAATAAAAAAAGAAAAGAAAAATCCTGGTCCATCCGTTACCTCTGGTGTTTCAAATGTAGTAAGGAACAGAAAATGAAAGAAAAATTGTGTTATTTTAGTGGCATTTTAAGATGTACAATATTTTATCTTATTTTCTTACAGGCTGAAGTTGAAAACCTTTCCATGGAAGAACACAGATTAGATGACCAAATAAGGTTGTTTATTTTCTTATTTTAGCAGCTACTTTTGCTCTTCTGATTCTTTTGAAAAATGCTGATGTTTCATAAATTGTTACAGGGAAATGAAGGAAAGACTCAGAGATTTGAGTGAAAATGAGCATAATCAAAAGTAAAATCATCTTCTCCACCATGTGACATGTTCTGATTACAGTTAACTAGTATTTATTTGCATACAATAATACACCTTCATTCCTCTTATAATTGTCTCAGGTGGCTTTTTGTGACTGAAGATGATATCAAGAGCCTACCGTGCTTCCTCGTACTCTACTTACATCTTACTAAATGTTTTTATAATCATATTGCAGTCTGAATTTTCTGATTAGACTTTGCATTCATTGCTTCTTGCAGAATGAAACCCTGATAGCAATTAAAGCTCCACATGGAACTACTCTTGAAGTTCCTGATCCTGATGAAGTAAGTTGAGAACTAAAAAGTTTGAAAGGAAGTTAAGTGTTGCTTCTCATCTTGATGCATGTATCACTGCTGTACACAGGCTGTTGATTACCCACAGAGGAGATACCGAATAATTCTTAGAAGCACAATGGGTCCAATTGATGTATACCTTGTCAGGTAATTTTGCCTTTGGGGCAGGGTTAAAATATCCACGGTAGCACTTTAATTACCCATCTTTGATCTTAGCTAATATCAATCACATTAATTGCCAACAGAGGACTTGAGATTCTTTTTTGTTCAAACATCCTTAAGTTTTTCTATTCTTCCTTTCTATAACTAATCATTTTTTACTTTTCAGTCAATTTGAGGAGAAGTTTGACGAGATGAATGGTGCTGAGCCACCTGTAAGCTTTCCACTTGCTTCTAGTTCAGGTTCCAATGACAACCAAGTGAGGGAGATGGTCACCGTGGAGAGCACTGGAAATGAGATTGAAACTCAGGCACACGATACTCATCCAATGTGCTCTGATCTTAATTCTTCACAGGAGTTTGGGGGAATGATGAAAATTGTTCCTTCAGATGTTGATGTAAGTGCAATTACAGTTTATTATTCTCTAGTACAGCTTTGTTTTAAAGAAAATTTTTGGCAGAAGTGAAGTTATTTACAGGATCAGTAAAAAGGAATTAAATACCAGTTCAACATAGCTTGTTTTCAATAGTTAGCAAATATCGTTCACATCTTAGGCTCAGATGGGAAGCATAGATTTCAAGCTAAATAGTCAATTACTTGGCACATGTGATCTGAAGGTTCAGCTAAAGACGGCCACTCTGGAAGACTATCATATTAACTAAGCATGAGTTGATTATCATGTATTTTTGTACTTAAAAATCTTTCGTTAGTTTCTAAAGTTTATGCAGCAAGAGATTAAAAATCTTTCGTTAGTTTCTAAAGTTTATGCAGCAAGAGATTGGATGGCATCACTCACCCTGTCATCTTGATTCTTTTGGAGGATAATATCTCTTTAGTAGCTTATCTCTAAATAATACCAATTTCCAAAATAATTGTGAACTAGGTGTAAGCCAAATAGGATGCTTGGAGTCTGAATTCTGGTTTTTTATCATTTTTAAGACCTCATAGATCATGATAAACACAAGATAAGGGAATTCTGGTGTTCCTTTTCTTCTATAGTCTTTAGATCACTCTGACTTTTCTCTGATTGTTATGGCAGAATGATGCTGACTACTGGCTTCTATCAGATGCTGATGTTAGTATCACAGATATGTGGAAGACAGACTGTATCCTTCATCTAATATGTTGACCTTCTCTATTAAATCTTTACCTGTTTACCTGCTGCCCCTTTCCCTTTCAGTCCAAAATATCATTGTTGAATCCTTGATTCTGGCCCTAGCTGGTGTTGAATGGGGTGGAATAAATATGTTGCCTGCTGATTTCGGAATTTCTGATGTCTGTACGACGCCACAAACTCCACCATCTAGGATTGCAGAAGTGCCATCTACTGATGTTAATGATGCACACAGATGATATGTATTTGTAAAACAAGGTAAATCAGGAGACTCAGTACCCATACGGTGACTTACCTTTTTGTATACCAATGAGTTGTACTATCAATGTAAATCCGGAAATTTCTGGAAAAGTTTACCGATGGCAAACTGGTGTACATCACAGCTGTTGAGTAAAATTTTTGGCCCATGATTTAGTTACAAATAATAAACTTGTTGGAATTTGGGATAAACGGTGGATGTTTAGGAGACAACACACAAAACACAGTTAAAACCACATCCAAAATGAAACCTACTTTGATCCAGGTATCTGAACATTGTGATCATTCTGTAAAATTTGGTGAACGGGATTGTTCTAATTGTATGATTTCATGACATTGGCATACTCTTGATTTAGAATTCGACCTACCGTTTTGGTGATAGAGCTTATTGTTTGGTTATGTACATGTTCCATTCGAACTAAAACTGCATACTTATGTTCTCAACAGTAACTGCTGATTCACCTTGACAGTCGGTTGTGGAAGTTTTCATTTGTCTCTGTACAAGATGTATAAGTTCTAGGACTAAACTTGATTACAGATTGCTCTGGAAGTGGAAACATAAACTAATAAGGACTTGGCGTTGGCTGAGCATGTTTGAAGACCACAAACCAAAAGCGATCACAATTCATCAGTAGGGGACCTAAGGTCACTATACTATAACGATTGATGAGTTAGCAACAGCATGAAGAAGCGATAGCAAGATCTCTCTTGTTTTTGTCTCATATCCATCCTGATGGGTCGGTCATCTTTGACAGGGATTTATCCCCATTAATGGTTTGAGTTGTCTGCTTCGTTTTGTGGACCCTCAAAGTTTCAACACATGCACTCAAAAGTAGTTCTGCTTTTATCCTTTTTTTTTTTTTTAGCCGTATTGTGATGTGGGCTTGCCTTTAATATAACTTTGATAAAGCGTCCATTCCGACTCCTCCCTGGTTTTATGGCTCAAGTTATCTAATATTAAAATAGCAGACTCATTGTGTGTGTGTGTGTTTTTTTTTTTTTTTTTTTTTTAAATAACACTGAAAAAAAAAGAAAAAAAGGATTGATNTTTTTTTTTTTTTTTTTTTTTTTTAAATAACACTGAAAAAAAAAGAAAAAAAGGATTGATCAACCTTTGGTTATCAAATTACTTTCTCGTTTTTGAGCAACAAGAGTTGATATATAAACATATTAAAAGAGAAGGTGAGGTGGGTGTGCAATTGTTCATTGATTTTGGGGCAAGAGGATAATGGTGACAAAAATCATAATAATAATTAATATATTAATATGCGAGTGATTATCAATCCCCACTCCTACCTTTTGCTTAAATTTCACTCATGAAACTTTTGTCCTTTTTCTTTTTCACCGTCCTTAAATTTTTTAAAAATCTCTCCTCAGGTCTTACAGTTACATTTTCTGTTAGTTAACAGCAGATGGAAAGGTAAATTAGTATTTCTTAGTTGTCTTATTGTAATACCCCTATTTGTCTTCTTATATTTCTAAATATAAAAAAATTAATAATCTCCTATAATTAGGTATTATATGTCCTCTAATAAGTTTCATGAATCCTCACAAAATCCCTTACTAACGTAAGAGATATTTCTACCAATTGTGGGAGTTAATCGATTCTTTAGTAAACTTAGAAGTGGTAAGTGTTATTTAACATAGATGTAAATTTGATAATTCAATGAAAAATAAATTAGTAAAAGGTTTTGCAATAATTAAGATGAAGCTTGGGGGGTAATGTTGTAATAACGTGTAATCATAGGCAGTTCAATTTTTTTAAAAAATAATTATGTTATGAAATATTAATAATTTAATAAAAATAAAATATTAATAAATATGTAAATATAAAAATAATTAAAACCATGCAAATATAATTTTTGAAAAATAATATTGTTAATAAAATATTATATAATAAGTAAAAAAATATATTTATCATTTCTAAATATGAATAAAACACTATTTTATATTGCAGCTCTTAGTTGAAATGTTAGTATTTATTCCAAGGGTAACTTGGTTATTTGATTCAATTTTATTATTTAAAAATTAGTTTCTTTTCATATTTGTTAGTAAGGGTAAAGTAGTAAAGTTATTAGAAAATGAAAGTAAACAAATATTGATCAATAGAAAATGTAAT
>JANKKB010001604.1:25055-35910 GCA_026225775.1 Bursera palmeri
GGGTCTTTATGTTACTTTATGAATAACAGAGGTGAGTTTGTTACTTAGACCAAACCTTGGGGGTGTCTATGTATTTACCCCGTCTAATTGGAGGAATCACGTTTCATTTCACATAAAAACATCAACAACAACTTCTGAAGGGCGAGTATTCGTGTAACACGATATTACATAATATGTTAAAAACATCTTTAATTTATTTTTATATTTATTACGGGACAATATCAAACAATATTCTCAATATTCGATCTAATTTCAGATAAAAAATTGTTTGATATTTTAATCAACTAGACCACTGATGTTTGCCCAAAATCATCAATTAGTATTTTCCGTTAAGTAATGAAATAATAGAAGAAAGTATTTTTGTAAATGAACTAAGATAAGTTTTAAGAACATCCAAAATGATAATTAGGTAAAAGAGATAGTATCAAGGACTATCATTATATTTTGATCTAATTTTGAACAAAAAAATATTTGGTATTTTAATCAATTAGAACCTTAAGGTTTACACAAAATCATCAATTAACAGATTCAGTTAATATAAATAATAATAAAACTCATAAAAAAACTATTATACCCTTCTATATATATATAAAATTGTTTAAAGAAGTTATAAGGGTATTAATATTATTTATCATAAAATTCCTATATTATCCTCAATCGTTAATGAAATTTTTTAACGAAATCTATTAGTTGATGATTTTGTACAAATATTAAGGGTCTAATTAATTAAAATGTCAAACATACTTTCTGTCTAAAATTAGATTAAAACACAAGGGTGATCCTTGATATTTTCCCCTAGCAAGGTAACGAAAAAATGGTATAATAGTCTTTCTCCTTTTTAATTATTGTACAAGTTAACGAAAAATATTAATTGATAATTTTTTGTAAACGTCAAGAGTCTAGTTGATTAAAATACCAAACAAGCTTTCCGCTTAAAATTAAGCTAAATATTGAGGGTATTGTTTAATATCGTCCAATTTATTAATATTTTGTATCATATTTGTTAAATTAAATTTTACAAATTATTTGCTTAGAAAAATTTAACAAGATTTAATAGTTCATTATATTTTCACATAAAAACTTAGAAAGAATGAAAAGTAAGTTAAAATTCTTAAATAAAATACTTAAATAAAGATTATAAATATAAATATGGACATAATATAAATTAAGATTGAAAGCAAGAAAAAAAGAAAAGCAATAGTATAAATTTTTTTTTTAAATTTAGGCGGGCCTATAGGAATTCCAAAAAATGCTCTATGTAAGTACAGTCATTATTAATTATTTTTAAATTAAAATTTTATGTAAGATATATTTGATACTTTTAAACAATTTTTATTAAAATTGATAAGGCAAATAAATAATTAAAAAATATTTATTTATTAATAAATGATGTAATTAATCCATTGAATTTATGCTAATCATATAAATTTATTTTCAAAATTATTTATGTTAATAGATAAAACATTATTCAAAAAAAAGATAACAGACGTTCTATGAAATTACAAACGAACCTTTTATTGCTGGAAATGACAGAAAACAGATAACAGACGTTCCATGAATTACTAACGAACCTTTTATTGTTTGAAATGACAGAAATATGGGGTAAATACCAAGGAAATCAATCGTGCTTTTGCGCTCCGTTCATCGATATATCTTAAACAAACATTTATCTGCCAACAATACAACAGAGGCGGCCACATTAGTCTACCAACGATTCTCAACTCTTTCTCTCATTGTTTACATAATTTAATTAAATTAAACAAGGTTAAAATTTACTTGAGTGGATGAGATGATTCCATGGAATGCTTTAAATAAACCTCATAGAAATATTAAATTGATGGTTGCATGTACATCATGATATTGTTGGAAAGAATATTAATAATAAAATTTATAAGGATATTGAAAACACTTTGAATAATATGAAATTTCATTCTATTTGCAAACCATGTGATGCGTATCATTCATTATACATACTTTCCAATGCATTCCCCTCTTTTAATAATACCAACCACCCCAAAAGTTCCTTTTGTATATATATTTTTTTAAATTTATAATCCTAAAATATCCTTGAATAAAGTTATTTTAAAAAAAATTAATTCTTTGCGAATTCTTCTTTCGATATTCCCTTTCTCGTTAACGCTTTAACTTCTTTAATTGGCCAATGTATTTTAAAAATATTTGTAATTTTAAATCAAATTCCCATAAACATATTAACTTTTAGTCAAATTACAAAAAAAATATTTGTAATAATCAATCTTTATTATTATTACTTTGATTAATCAAATTACAATTGAATTTATTTTTTCAAAAAATCTCTTTCGAATTAAAATTTTGACTATTTAAGATGGAGAGGTTTTAATCATATTTGGTTTCTTATAATGTTTATTTTGGGTTTTAAAAGAGTGTTTAATAAAAATTTTATTTATTTATTTTTTTTATGAGAGTGGGGGGGTGCATTGAAAAAAGGGGTTTGAAAGGAGTTTTGAGAGTACAAATAACTGCACCCATTATATTTTTACCTTCTAAAATCAAATATGTTGACTTGGACATCTATGCAGATTGATCAGCCAACCCTACTCGTGCAAAGTTTAGAGCCAACATCCACGGTCTATCCCTATACTTCAGAATCATTTCATCGATCTCGTCTTTATGTTCCAATAGATAAGGCCGAACCAATGCGCTATAGACGTATGCTGTTCCCTGCATCAAACCAAACCAAACGTGCCTGTTACCATTCAATTCCTCAACTTGAAACTCCAATCTTTGCTGAATTCGTACCTTGGTTTTTGCAAGCTATAATAAGTAGATGAAAAATGCCAGCTTTGCCTGACCATACAATGGGAACCTTCAAGGGTGTTAAAACAAAAATTTAAGTACTGTTGGAAACCCCTGGGAAGGCCATAAAATTTACAAAGAGCTCGTCATACCATGAAATGAAAATATCTCCAATCCTCTCAAAAACCGTTAGCATTGCCACCAGGATCCTGCAAAATTGGTCATTTCAGTTAACAATTCTGATTCTAATTCAACTCTAAAAAGCCAAAACACAAATCAAATATTAAAGGGTCGGCTTTGCTTACCAATACTGACACCAAAATCTAAGTTCTTCAATCTCGACCTTGTTCTTCTCGACCTTGTTCTTCTCAACCTTGTTCTTCTCCACAATTTTAAAGCACTCGAACGCAGGATATGCGTAGCCAAGAAGCATTCTGGCCAGGAAAAATCAAATAAAAGCAAAGATAGAAAGAGTAATCATCGTCGTCATCATCATCATGAGGAAACCAAAAGAAGAAGAAAAGTTGGTGAAGGAAAGACATACATAAGACCTCTGGTGAGGAAATTTCCCAACATCTTTAACAACTTCAACACCACAAACCCAACCCGCCGAAAAAAAAAAATAAATAGAACTTCCTGAAACGAAACAACCCAACAAAACCAAAATGAATCAAAACAAAATCTTTACAGTCCCATCATTTGCCACATTGAAAACCTATCAAAACGAGAATAAAGAAATAAAATTCTTGAGAAGAAATGGGGTTGCATGGTTCGACCTTGGAGAGAAGGATCTCTAATTCTGTGAAGAGGGAAAAACAATAAACAAAGACAAAAGTCACAGAACCTTGAGATAAGAGGCAAAACTCGAGAACGTGTGCTAATATATATAATCTATAGAAGTGAGCAATTATGGTGTGTCAATCCAACCCTTAAATAAAACTCGTTTCTCTTTTTTGACTATAAACACGTTTTGTTTGCTTTCGCTTTAGTGCATGGTGGACTTCCAAGTAAACGCCTTCTGCTTTTATGGAACTTCCAACGAGGGAAGTTGAACTTATTTTTCCAGCTTTCACATTATTTAGACGAAGACTTGACGGGAGCACTTCCACATCCAGCCCATTTGGCACTAATAATAATAATAATAATTAAGTACTAAACACAATTTTAATTAAGAATCTTTATTATAATAGTTTTTGAATTCTTAAAACCAGTCCCGGATAGAGATTTTTTACTAAAGAATTTTTTCCAAGCATCGTGCATGGTAATTGGAAATTGCAATGACTTCAGCTTCAAATTGAACTCTTTTTCTCTACGTAAACTCTTTTGGCTCATAATGAATAATTGAACTTCCAACAGGGGATAAAGTGATTGTTCTGGCCTTTTTACGGCATTTTGACCAAGACCTGACGGTGGCGCTTTCACGTCCACGCCCAGCCCATCTCTCACTGCATTGTGGAATAGTTGGCAAGTTGATTTTTTTGTCAAGCAAGAATCACAATGTTTATGACCCATCTCATGTAATAAAGCCTTTCTCCTGCAAAATTTAAATGGTGTTTTTCTATTTGGATATAAAATATAATTATATAAAATTCGAAATTTAATAAAAATGTGCTTTTAAAATCTTTAAAAACCATATTAAAATTTATTAAATTGTTAAAATAAAAATACAATTTTTTAAATAATAATATAAATATGTGATTCGACCATTTTATAAAATAACTTAATCAAATAATTATATTCTTGGAGCGAAAATTAACATATAATAATAGAAGTAAAGTTGTATGCTTTTCTTGAGGAAGGCTTTTTGCTTTGTGTGTTAGTAAAGTTGTTGAGAATGTTCTAATCGATAGAGGGTAAAATGGAGAATTAAGGTTTCGTTGGTTGACTTCCTGTTAATGTCTCCTGATAATGATGATATAATCACCTTAACTGACCAAAAAGATGCTGCCTCGCGCCATTTTGTGAAGAGAATGTCTTATCTGATAGGAGGAAGAGGTGGGCAAAAATACCGAACCGAATCCGAAAATAATTCTGCAAAGAGGAGGACAATAAAATTTGAACAAGGGCTTCCACATGTAAGCTTTGCAAGATTTCCACTAAGCTACAAGTTTTTACCTGGATTTTGTATAAAATATTTTATTTATTATATATTATTTTATACGTGATAAATTTCTATTCACGTTAACTATTTTATTTATTGTATATTATATATAAATTGATAAATTTATATTATATAAACTATCTTATTTGTTATATAATCTGTATATTGACAAATTGATATTATTTTTATGCATATTATGTAAACCATTTTATTTATTGTATAATACATATATTTGACAAATTGATGTTAGTGAGAAATTAAACTGGATTAAATTCAATTAAACTCACTCCTAATATATAGAATATATGGACCATTTACTAACTTTAATAAATAGAAGAGAAAAAATCAACATTCTCTCATTTGGTCCATATATTATATCATTTACTATAGTAAGAAACAAAATACATGAATCATGATGATAGGTTCACTACAAAGTGAATATTATCTTTCATGTACCAAAACGTATTATGCCTCTTAAATACTAACACATATTTCTTAATTAATAAACCTTATGTTTATTAAAAGTCCAAACATCAACAATATTTCTCAAAATGAATGAATGTGTACACAATTAAATATGAGAAAACATCATAGATGAAGTTTCATTAGAATAAACATAATGGAGTTGAGTTCCAGTCTAACTACATGATCCTTGAATTTCAACAGTGGTATGCCCTTAGTCAAAGGATCAGCGATTATGAGTTCAGTACTGATGTGCTCAATGATCATTTTCTTTTCCTTACCATGTTCTCTTATGGGTAAATACTTGATGTCGATGTGTTTGCTTCAGCTACCACTTTTATTGTTCTTACACATAAAGACAGCTATTGAATTGTAGCAATATACTCTTAATGGCCTAGAAATAGAATCCATGATTCTAAGCCTAGATATGAAACTTCTCAATCATATACTATGTGAAGTAGCCTTAAAACAGGAAACGAATTCAACCTCTATAGTAGATGTAGCAGTTAAGGTTTCTTGGCATTTCTTCAAAAAACAACTCCACTTGCTATCATAAAAATAGATCTTGATGCTGATTTGTGTGAATCAATACAACTAGCAAAATCTAAATCTGAGTACCCAATTACTTCCAGATTTTTAGTTCATTTATACATAAACATATAATCTTTGGTTTCTTAAAGGTATCTCATTACTTTCTTTGCAGTTTTCCAATGATTTATACTAGTATTACTTTAATATCATTCAACATTCTCATAACAAATGCAATGTCAAACCTTATGCAGACCTAGGCGTACATCAGGCCATCGATTGCAGAAGCATATTGAATATTCTTTATTTGTTCCTTCTCAAGATCATCTTTCGGGCATTGGTTCAAATTAAATATATCTCCTTTCACAATGGAAGCTACACTTGGTGAATAATCTTTCATCTGAAATCTCTCTAAAACTTTATTGATATAGGTTTCCTGAAATATATCCAAATTATCTTGTAATTTGTCTCTATAGATTTTACTGCCAATGACATAAGATACTTCACCTATATCGTTCACATCGAAGTTCTTAAAGGAACTGTTTCACCTCATAGCAAGCCTTTATCATTAATTGCAAGTAAGATGTCATCCACATATAAAATAAGAAAATAGATCTTACTCCTACTAACCTTTTGGTATATACATTAATTTGTGATGTTTTCTACAAATCTGAATGAGGAAATTATATTATGGAATTTAAAATATCATTGATAGGACGCTTGTTTTAAACCATATATGTATTTTTTGAGCTTGCATATCAATTACTTACCATCACTAGAGAGGAATCCTTCAGGATATTTAATATAAACCTCCTCCTCAAGATCTTCATTGAGAAATATTATTTTCACATCGATTTATTACAACTTTAAGTCAAAATAGGCTACTAATACTAACATGATGTGTAAGGAATCTTTTTTAGATACAGGAGAAAACGTCTCCTTGCAATCGGTTCCTTCCTTTCGAGTGAACCTCTTAGCAATGAGTCTTGCTTTATATCTCTCAATGTTGCCCAATGAATATTTCTTTGTCTTAAAGGCCTATTTACATCTAACAGCTTTTGCACCATCAACCAACTCAACAATATCCCAGACTTTGTTACTCTTCATATAATTCATCTCTTCTTTCATGACATTGTACCATAATTCTGATTCTTCGCAACTCATGGCTTGCGAAAAAGACTCAAGATCATTTTTTACTCTAATATTATAGTCGGATTCTTGTAGATACATAACATAATCAGTAGGAATTACTGATCTTTTTGCTCTAGTAGAGTTTCTTAATGTTATACCATCATTTTCCTGATAAATATGTGGTTCAACTAGTTGTTCAAGAGTTCTTGGAAACTCTTGAACTACCTGATCTATTGGAATATTGTTAACAGCTTGTAAAACTTTATAAATTGGTTTTTCAATACTAGTTTGAACTTGGGAGATGTTATGAATAATAACCAATCTATTACTTGAGGTGGAAGGCTGACATTCTGGATGATTTCTTAGAAACTATGTTTCTTATTTGATCGCTCCTACTAATCAACTCATTTTCAAGAAATTTTGCATTCCTTGATCCCATAATTTTAGTACTATAAGATAGACAATAAAATTTATATTTTTAAGACCTTTCAGTATATCCAATGAAATATCCACTAATAGTCCTTAGGTCAAATTTCTTTTCTTATGGATTATAAATGCATACTTCAGACGGGCATCCCCAAACACACACATATCTCAAATTCGGTTTGCAACCTTTTCATAGCTCAAATGGTGTTTTTGGAACAACTTTTGTTAGAACTTAGTTTAATATATGCATTGATGTCTTAAGAGTTTTAATTCACAATGATTTAGGAAGATTGGAATTAGTTTGCATACTTTGTACCCTATATATTAATATTCGGTTTCTTTTTTCCATCACATCAATCTGGTTTGGTAAACTAGGCATGGTGTACTAAGCAACTATCTCATTCTGTTCAAAAAACTTTGCACACCATAAACCTAATATACTAAGAGAGAAGAAGATAGAAAATCAATTGTCTGGAATCGAGGCTAGCATCTTGTAGGATGATATTGGAATAAAATCTAAACGTTACATAAAATTATATTAAGTATTAGTAAGTAATATGATGAAGCTATATGTAATTTCTTTAAATGTTAAAAAAATTACATGGAATTGGTCCTAAGGGTTAATTATGAAAATCTTAAAGAATTAAGATATCAAAAGTGTAAACTTAATGAAGTTATAACACTACTTTGACAATTAAACTTTGTAAAGAGTTTGTCTGCAAAACAAAAGATAATGAAAGCCCTTAAATCAACAAAGTTGAAAATTTAGTAAAGTACTCGTTAGCAAAACAAGGGATAATGAAAACCCTTAAATGAGCAAAGTTGAAATTGCAAGAAGAACCAATTCTAATACATTATAAAAGCCAAAAATGTTTTTACTTGAAAGTGTGTTCTTCATTTTTTTTTCTATCTTCCTTAATATTTCTCGCTAAGTGTGTAGGTGGTAGATTTCTTGTGGAGGCTTGACATCTGTAAAGCTCTAATTCAAAGACAATAGCAACAATCTATAGCAACATACTTTGAAAAAAAGGTAATCATTGTTCTTACACCATGCATGTTTCAGCCAAAACATGTTCTTGGTGCTTTTGACTGAATTTTTTTTTTTAACACCATGGTTTTAATCCTTTTTTTGGTGTGTATTGAACCATGAATATGTTATAATTTTTCCCTCAAATTTAACATGAACATTACACTAATGCAATTAGATTGCTCCCATTGTTCATAAAGAGCAATTTATTCTGAAGTACTAGTATTGGTAATTATAGGTGGTTCATCTTTCTTAATCTCATAATCAATGTCTATCAACCCTAAATAGAGGAGAATTCTCTCCTTTCACACCTGACAATTATCACCATTTTATTCGGGAATATCACAACGAATATCAAAGTAATTTGTTGGTAATATGCTTATAAGGCCAAAATTAAATTTCATAGTTTATCAATGTAAATTATATAAAAGTAAATCTAATGACATAAAAAATACCTGTGAGCTAAATTTTTAATTCAGTTAGATTCATACTATATGACAGAGTTATTAAATTATGTGCTTAATTCATAGTATTATGAAAATAATTTGATATTCTATCTCTAAATCTTATGATAAACTATTAAATTCTAATCCATAATTTTAGTGGATAAATTATGAAAATAATTTAATACTTTATCCTAATTGGTTATATAAATATAATAAAAATTCTTGTGAAATAAAATTTATTGTATTAAGTATAATTAATTATTACAACTAGTGTTTAGAATTACTTTATTTGATCCTAACTCAACACAATATATAAATTTATTTAATTCAAGATATTGTGGTTAATCCCTAATTAAATAAATTATATGGACAACCAGACATTAATTTTAGCAAAAATTATAAGAATAATTATTTATTGCATAATTAACAGTTTAGCATTTTATGCATTCCTATATATTCTCATAATTAATTAACAATTAAATAAATTTTATATTATATAATGCACAAAATAAAATCATAATCAATTTATGCACAAATAAATATTAAATTAAAATCAATTTTCTACATTAAAAAGTCAAAAAGCTGACAAGAAAAATGGTTCAGCATATGAATATGGACTTGTCATTCATCCAGGAACAACAGAAACGACATGTAGTTTTCTTCACCGTAGGAAAACCGATATGTCATTTTCTTCTGATTTCCAACTTATATAAATGACATGTCATTTGAGAAACAAATGACATGTCATTTGTGTATCTTAAAGAAAAACGAATTGTAGTTTGATGAAATTAAATCAAATGACATGTCATTTGTTTTGGTATCTTTAAATGACTTCTAAACCTAAAAACGACATGTAGTTTTATGATCTTAAATACATATGACATGTTGTGCATTGAACCTAATCCACATGTAGTACACTGAACATAATTCAAATGAACATGTCATCAGCTCTAATGAATGCAAAATGACATGTAGTCCTTTATGTGGCTGAATCGGTCTTCAACCTCTAGCCTTTTGACCCATTCGACCTGTTTTTGAACCCAACGGGTCTCAAGCAACCAAATACCAAAATTGATGTTTCAAATTACAAAAATGTTACAAATACAATTTACTAATGATTCGTAACATTATTTTACTTTAAAAAGTGTTAAAAAACATTTTACCAAAAAAATTCGTAAACGGTCATTTTTTACAATAACGTAGAACAACATAAATTCATCAAGGTAGAGCTATATTATGGCTCTTATATCAAATATAAACATAAAACATAGAAATATGCTTATATAATATAAAAAATATATACTGAATACGAAATTTTAAAGAATTTTTCATACCCCCTATCATTGATTTTGGATAGACAGAAAAATAGAAAACAAGTGTTTCTAAGCCTTCAATATAGTCTAATTAATGATGTTGGATGAGTACAATAAGTTTGGGACCTATTTGTAACCATAGCCCATATTAACAACTTTTTCATCAAACCTTATTAGTTTTTGACAGTTTATGGGTTAATGATTAATTAAACTGGGTTAAATTCAATTAAACTTACTCCTAACGAATGAAATTTATGGACCATTAACTTAACTTCAATAAATGGAAGAGAAAAAACAAACAGAAACAACACCCCACCACGACGACTAGAAAATCCTTCGACAACACTGATATGGTCCGTGACAAACGCATACAACAACAAAATAACAAACAAACAATTTGAAACTGCCATTATCATGGATCAATTCACCTTACCAAAAACATTACTAAATCAACACTAATCAACAATAATTTTATTATAATTTTCAATCAATTTCAATCTGAGTTGGAGACGTTAACTCGAATTAAAGAGGAGGGAGAGGGACAGCAGGAGACCGAGAGGGTTGAAGACTTTGAGCTTGAAAAGAGTGGCGGGGGGCGGGGCGCGGGCCGTGGGGGTGGGGCGTGGCGGGGGGGGGGGGGGGGGGT
>JANKKB010001607.1:0-17777 GCA_026225775.1 Bursera palmeri
ATATATATATATATATACAAGTTGTTGCTTGAATATTTGTTAGATTATGTGTTACTAACTGCCAAACCCAGTCGGTAATCTTTTATTTGCTCAAATGGAAAAAAATAATTAAAGAGATGATGATAATTGACTAACCTAATGCCTTTAATAATATTCGAAATTTAGCCGGACTAACTATTATTTTTTTATAGAACTTTACTAAAATATATAAATGTACATCAAGCTGAAGTTTTCATGAAGTTGACTTTCATATATAATTTAAAAAGGATTTTGAAAAACTGGAATTATTTTTATTTAAATTAGTTTAACTTATCAAAACAATTAATTATACCTCACATTTACAATCAATATATACTTTAGACTACTGTAGCTAAACTTGGATTATGATTTTAATATTATATATGAAGAGTTAAATTAATAAAATGTTTTCTGATGCTCTTTCATTTTAATTCACATCATATTTTCTAAAACTAAAAATTAAATATTGTTTTTATTCCTATATGATAAATCAATAAATTAATGTTCTCAATCAAATTTTATCCAATGTTTGATTATTTAATATCATTCAAATCCTACAATTTTAAAAATATGCAAAAGAAGATAATAAATTTAATTAATAATTCTTTTTAATTTCAGTTTCTATTATTTGCTCAATTCTTCCCTTCCATTGACACTAACAATATTCTCTCTAGCCAAGACCCAACAAGAAGAGGAATAGGAATAGGAAGGATAACAAAGACAAAAGGTTTTATTAGGACCTATTAAGTTTACAATTTCTTGAATTTAATTAAGGAATTTTGTGAAAATTTAATGACTAAATTTCTCTTTGAATCCCATAAAACTTTGTGTAAAATGAACTGTGATGTAGARAAATTATTAATCAATCACATTAGTGTACAAGATTTTGTGTTAGGTCTTGCAAATCACATGTTCTTATTACTTAGAATTTATAATGAGTTTGAAGGATTCAGAAGATTAAAAAAAAAAAATTAATATAAATAGTGATGATTGAGTTTTAAAGGGCTTGTAAGAGAATTATTAATAGGCCTTAATAGAATTTTCTTATTCAAATAAATTGTTTAATGGCTAATCAAAGATAAGATAATGGTTAAAGATTCGTAACAAAATATTTTTACCTTCTAAATCCTAGCTCAAGGTTTGAGGATAGTGGCACATCCACAAATTTTTTCTTGGTTAGATTAAATTATATTAAACCTCAACGTAAGGGATGAGAAAATTTTATTAATAAAATATATTTACAACTAGTAAAGGAAAAACATAATGAACCTTACCCCTTGAAGTTATTTAAAAATCAAAATCTAATTTTTTATCACTAAAATGCAATATCAAAATTGTATATAATTTTGTATTTGTAATAAAGAGATGTTGAAATTAATTATAAAACGTACAAAGTTGAACCAAAACTAAGAATATTATTGTAATTATTATATGCTCTATATATTCATAACAAATAACAAAAAATATTTTTAAACAATCTTACAAAATTGGAACACAAGATAAACATCCATAATCTACTAATTATATAATTTTATTTTGCCACAAGTATATAAGTATATTTTAATTAGTAATTTGTTCTACATGTATAACTGAAAAGATAATACTAAAAGGACCCTTACTTAAAACATTATACTATCTATAATTTGCATCAAAACGTCTCACTCTCTATTTGGACCACTTTTCCATATATTTTGTCTCTTATAATAGCATTTTCCAAAACATGAAATAAGAATTATTTAACAAAAATGACAATTAACATCAATATACTACTTATAGTTGCAATAACATTAAACATTTTAATGAATAAAAGTTGAAAGAATAAAAAAATCAAACCCATCAAAATATTATACAAATCCCTAATTTTTAAATAATTATTTTGAGATTTTTAACTATACCTTTGTAATCTAAGCTTGAATAATCTTTTAGAATAAAAATAAGAAAAACCCATGAAGTTAAATGTATGATTTATGGATCAAATGAAAGAAAGTGATAAAAGAATGGTTGAAAGATTGAAGAAGTTTATACTTTTAAAGAGAGCAAAATATTAGACCGAAAAAAAGGTGTCCTAGTCATATATGCAAGGGATAATGACTTAAAGTTTATGAGAATTTGATAAATAGATATTGATTTTTGTTTTTTCAAGAAAAAATTGATACAAAACAGTGTCTAAACAATTTAAAAAATAATTGCTAATTCATAAACAATTTGAAAACTTTTTTTTTTTAAATAAAAAGTTAGGTTGAGCTACAGTCCGGTCCAGCCCACAAGAAGCTATGCCCCTGTTTGAGGATAAAATGAATAAGATTATAAAAGGCTTAAACAAGTGAGGCTTTTGGGCCTTTACACAAGATGTGGCCCAAACAAGAATTGCAATTGCAAAACTTGTATGCATCCATANGCTTTTATTTTTCATGGTACAATATTACAAAATTTGATGTTAAATTTGTATGCATGAGAATTGAGAATAGATTCAAAACTTGGCAACTATAAAGAGTGTTAACTTCCCAACAAATATTGTTAATAATCTTGTTCATAATTTTATTTGTAAAAGATCTTTAAACCACATCAAATTTTTGGTCTAAATTAGAAATAGAAATTAGGGTTCATATTATTTGAGTATAAAAAGTGTTTATAGAAAAAAATTTATAAAAGTAAATATCACATACCTCNACCTAGATTTTCACTTAATATCATCACATTCAAAAGTTTTCGAGTATTAGACTTGCATTTGCGGAAGCAATTATTATAGATATGCAACTAAATTATACAATTTTATTTCTATAACATGACGTGTCACACGAAGTCATTAAATGGATAATTTTCAGTTTATTTATTAAAAATCTCTAAATTATTTTTAATTTTTTTATCCACCCATTAAATTTATATCGCCTTAAGTCATATATATTAGGTTGTATAACTTGGTTATCCATATATGGAAAAATGAGGATAAATCATAACAATAATTCTACAAGTATAACCAAGTTAAAAAAAAAAAAAAAAATCCAATCCATATATGACACAAAGTTATTAAATGGATGGATCACATTTAATTTTTTTTTAAAACTTTTATCCACTTTATAAATTTGTTTTAGTGAGATTATATAAATTAAGTCATATAATTTGATTATATATATAATATTACTTAATTCATAATATTGCAGAAACAGACCTTAGAATTTTTTTTTTTTTTGTTTTCCATCTTCAATTTTCTTTTTTAAATTACACTCCCATATAATTTTTTTTTTTATATTGATGAGCTCATGAATATGATGCATAATATGTTTTTGGGGCATTGATATTGAATCAAATAATAGAGTTTTGAAAAAGGTATTTGGCTTTCCGGACCACTCCAGGAACCCCTAAACATTGAAACAAATTGTATTCAAGGACATTCATTCAATTCTCTTCACAGAGAGAGAAAAGGGGCTCCGGCGCTGCTGCTGTACTATTTTTGACGCCTTGAACCGATCCTTTTACAGCAAAAGAATCAACCCTTTCTTTGATTCTTTCTGGGTAATTTTTTCTTCTTTCTCTTTTTAAGTGATTTTGTTTATTTGGGATGTTTCTTGTTTAAGTTCAGGCATTGATTAGATAACGGTTTTGATTTATAGTTTATTAAATAAGTCGAAATTAGGATAGAAATTTTCTGAATTCGTCCGCGTATAGAACAAATAATGGATTTAATTGATATTTGTGAAAGATTTACCCTCTTTTCTGCAATTATTTATACAATTTTAGCATTTTTTGGCTGTGTCTTCCTCTTAGATCTTGAAGTAGATTAGAGGAAGGAATTGGGTTTGACTATGTCGCTGGCTTCATAACGTTATTGTAGCACATGATTTAGCAACGTGAAACGTGGGACTTGTGAAGTAGAATGGGTAAATTTCTAAATTTGTATGCCAGCTTATAACGGACCTTGAGTTGCATCAGAGAACTTTTAAATCGACTATGATAAATGATACGTTTAGAAGTCTAATATACCTAGATTTGTTATTGATCACATTCTTTTTCTCAAGTTGACATTGGGTAATGTAGCAAGTTATGGAGTTGAAAGTTCTTAAAACGTTGTTTCCCATGATATTTCTTGACAAGCATGTGGTGCTTCTTCAATGGATGTATAATCGGGAAGTATACATATTCTTGGTATCTCATAAATGTGTTTGATATCTTGGCGGATATTGTCGGGAATAAATTGAAATCTCTAGACATTGTACTTTTTTCATCTTGTGATGGAGTGTGACGGGTTGGTGGTAAGGGTATGTTTCAGGTTAAATATTACCAGCCAAAAGGAAAATGAAAATAGTTTCGATTCTTATTGATTTCTTTATTTACTATAATAGAAAAGAAACCTTTATTAGAAAGATGAAAGAGATACAAAAAGTGTAATAGAGGTCCATAGAGACATAAAAAGCTGTTGCACTGTAGAACATCATAAGGTAGAGAAATTTATACTAGCCTAGAGCAGTATACCACCTGAAAAGGCAGCAAAAAAATACAAATCAGACTATAGATTAGTGGACAACCTTTTCCCAGTTAAAATTATTGAAGAGAAAGGAATCGACTTGAAAGTCATAGAAGCTCAAAGAGAAGCAAAAATGTTAATGCTATCCCTTAGACTGTCAACCACTTCATCTAGTTTTGCTTAAAGAATGCAACTATTTCTCTCTTTCCAAATTAGCCGAAAGAAAGGCAGTCTTGCTCACTTGTCCAAAGTTTGGGCTTTTTTCCTTTACTAACTCAAAAATGTTCTCTATCAATGAATTTTCACAACTGACAGAGCTTTACTCAGAAAATTTTCGCTGCTTCACATAACTTTATCCATATAGATAAAGCAATTTTGCAGTGAAGGAAAGATGGTTAATAGTCTATGCACTTCTTCTACACAAAATACACAAAGAGGGAGAAAGCTCATATTTGGATACACTTTTTAGCAACAACAGCAGTGCTGATCATTACTAAGCCTTTGACCATGATAAGAATTGGATTGTGGGCGAACTTGAGCCTTCCAACCATCCTAAATTTGTTAAACTACCCCCGGTGGATTTGAGGAATGATTTGCCTGTGAATCTACCTGATTTATGTTTTCATATTCTTTTGTGTTCCTTCAATTCATCTAAAGATATGGCTTCAATCAAAGAAATCAGCTCCATGTAGTCTTTAGCTTCTCTATCATTCAAGGTGTAGTTTCATTGATAAAGTTACAAGGACAATAAAAGTTCTCGATTCAAGTTGTTGTTTAATTAATCAAATTACAGTGAACCTGGTCTTCCACTTAATTCTTTATCTTGATTTCTTCTTACATGTGCATGTTTGGTTGATAAGTTAGAATGAGAATAAAAGTTCTCGATTCAAGTTGTTTTTAGGTGACCAACTTACAGTGAACCTGTTCATCCACTCATCCTTTAGCTTGATTTCTTCTTACATGTGCATGCTTAGTAGGGTTCTAATAGTTGCTTTTAGATATACAATTTAAGTGAATTAACAAATCAGAGGAGCAATTATGTGTGTGGTGTATTTTCTATTTTTTATTTTATAAATAATTGTATAACCGGTCATTTAAAGTTGATGAAAATTATACTGTTCTATGCATTTGATATAAATGTGAATTTTTATTTATTTTTTATTGTAGTGACATCATAGAATAATTATCTCAAAAACTCTGTTAGGTTGTAAATATAGATATATATATTTTAAAAAAAAAGAGCTAAATAAATAATATAAAAGATAAACCCTTGGCCTTTCTTATATGTTTATTAAGTCTAGACTGGGGACTTTTATCAAACCTCACAAACTTGATTGTTAGGAAATTTATAGGATACAAATATCCTAAGTAGGTGGTGCCAAAGGGACTTATACCTAGTCATTGTGATTAAAACCAAGAACCTTAACATTCAACCCAATGTTTTTGGTAGAAACAGTTTGACCTGGCCAAAGAAAATAGAAGAAATGTGGAAGTTTCAATTAAGTTTGTTATTATTTCTTTTGTCATTGCTTGAAACTAGAAAGCTTACAGTCTCAAACTTTGAAATCAACTTTTGGCTGAGCTAATAATGAAAAGGAGAGAGAGAATTACTGATGTATCATGGCTGAATTATAAGGTGATGCTAAGATCTAGAGGAGGCCAGAGAAAGAACAGTTTGGTTTATATTGCTAACAAATCCTTTAGCCTTTCTTAAATCTTTAATGAACCATATCTGTATCTTTAACAATCAAATGCATTATTGGTTTCTTGCACATCCTTACTTTTTCATGTTAGTGAAAGCAAAAGTACATATCAAGTTTTTCCATATATTATGAGGCTGCAATACGTTAGTCTAGGTTTTTAACTGCTTTGTTTTTAAGTTTCTTTTAATTTATACCTCTCTTCTTAAATTTCAATCTCTTTAACTAAGTTTGAAATTTGATATTTCCCCATGAACTTGAAATTCATGTTTTCATCTAAGATATCTTTCTTGAATTTTATGTATTATATGATCAACTGTTAGCATGTAATCAGTTTTTTGTAATGATATTCTTCTATGTAAACTTGAAATTCATTTTTTTCATCTTATTGTCTCTATTAAATTTTACACTATTGGTTGCTGTATGCACGATTGTTACCAGGTTTATGTGTTTTTATAAAAGGTACCCATTATTTCTAACCATATCCTAAAAATTGGAAGGATCTTTACTGATTTTAAGAGTGAACAAGTATGACTTGGTTTGCAAAGACAAAAGGGAAAATTAGATAATACTCCAAAGAAAGTGGTTATTCATAGAATACATAATACTACAAATTGTCACGTCCTGATCTAGGATTTTTTCTGACGCTCTTTGCATGTGTACTTTACATATGTAGGTTTGTATTAATGGAGTTTATTTCTGTATGATACATAAACACACTTCAAATTTATTTCAGAATATTGCAGCCTTTCTTTTAATTACCAAACCTAGTTAGTTCATTGGGTTAAGTTTGGATTTTTCAACAATGTTAAAAGTAAAAATATTCCTTCTGATTGACATTGTGTACCAATTAATTACACAAACCAAAATAAATTTTGGTTGCTTTAGAATTCAGCCTGTTGTTTGCCATGGCGCAGAAATAGAATGTGGAATGTAGCACTAGTATTAAACTTTTGTGAAATACGAAGAAGAAGAGTTAGGGCTTTTGGTTCTGAGATTTTCTTTCTTCTTTCTGCTAGGTGATTATTACGTGTATTACTTCGATTAGTAGGTATTTATTCTATATTTGTACTTGATACCTGCTTTTCTCAGGTTTTAATTTTTTTAATAATAGAAACATTATAAGGAGATAAAACTATGTAGAATATCATCATTATAATAAGAAAAATTATTAGATAGTATTCTTGGTGCTGGTTGGAAAAATGTCTTTGACATTGGTTTGATCCTGTCACATTATTGTGAAAGATTTTCTAGTCAGTTGCAGTAATATGAACGGCCGATTGGCATACTTAAATAGCAATGGCTGCATATCTTTCTGGGATGCCTGCACATTTGATGTGAGATGATAAGTTTAATGTTTTGTATATAAGATGTAATATCTTCTCCTTTTCCTAGACCCAATAAATAGTTTGTTGGAACAAAAATATTTAGAGAAGTGGGGAAGATTTTTTTGTCCCTACATTTGTTCAATCATCCTGACCTCTTGGCTTCTTTGTTTTTTGTTTTATTGTTTATGATTATCAGGATTAAAGTCAGTCTATAGACAGAAGATTCTTTATGTTGGATTTAAATTATATACATAAAGAAAATATCAGTGGCATCATTTGGGAGTTCAGGTGAAAATGCTGATACAGAGTTCTTTTCCTTGTTCAATTGAAGCTGCTTCTTTTCATGTATCTGACCATGGGAAACAACATTCTGTATGTGATTGGTTGCCTGCTACTGAAACACGACAGATGTGTCCCAAATATGATGAACATTGTCACCGTTGCTGCAAAAAATCTTCAGTCACAGTGGAAAAACAAAATGCTGATTTTTCATGCCCGTTAAATTTTGCAAGAAATTCCCAGCATTCAACTGTCAGCACAATGTCTGAAAGCACTGCACCTAACTTTGTATATCGGCGAAGGAAACTACGTGGGAATGCTGCCATAATTTCTGTGCAGGACCCCTCGAACATGAAGAGAACTGATGATTGTCTTTCAATTGTCAGCTCTAATGCTTTTTCAGTGGCGACCCAAGAGCAACGTATAGTTTCACAGGCTGAGGATGAAACTGTAGCTGTTGGAACTTCTGTCATGCTTCCCAATACTGAGCCATATCTCTTAAGATCTGATTCAGTTCAGGGAGGACCTGTTTCTAATGGAGCACCCAAAAGTAGCAAGCATAAAATGGTAGAGGTTCACAGTATAAATGACAGTTGCTCATCATCAAAGTCAAATATGGAACTTGTTTCAGCTTTCCAGAAGACTGAAGTGGATGATACTGCTGAGTGTTCCTCCTCTAGCGTAATATGTTTGGAGGACATGGCCAAAGACTTGTCAGAAAAGGATCTATGCATCTCTATTCTGAAAAGTGAGGGGCTGCTTGAAAGATTTTGTCCTAGCCAGACTTGTGAATCTGCTAAAGGCATGGAGAAGAACAGTAGTAGTAGTAGTAGCAGTAGCTGTTATCGATCTTGCAAAATTTGCGGTATTTCAGAAACATCGGTACAATTGTTAATATGTGATAATTGTGAAAAAGCATTTCATCTGTCTTGCTGTAATCCTCGTATAAAAACCATTCCAATTGATGAATGGTTTTGCAATTCATGTGTGAAAAAGAAGCATAAAATTCTGAAGGAGATGAACATCAGAAAATCACCTAATATTATTAGTGAATTAGGAAGGTGCAGAAAAGCATCATCTAAAGGTGACTCCTATCCCATAGAATTGATCTTGAGGGATACCGAGATTTATAACAGTAGCGTTCGAGTCGGTAAAGGTTTTCAAGCACAAGTCCCAGATTGGTTGGGCCCTATAAACAGGTATGTATTATCTGTAATCTTCATATTATTGACTTATGGAAGTAGATATTTATGTGGAATATATGACTTCATTAACTTTATCGATTTTTTTTCTGGAAGATAAATCTTCTGTCCTTATAATGTGAAAAGTCACATATGAAATTTAGTGTGGAAGTTACTCTTAATAGTGCAGAAATACAGTTGGTTTTGGATAATCTCGTCCCTTAACTTTTAAAATTTATTTAATGAGAATAATTTTTTTCCAAGAAAGTATTGATATATATTTGTTTGAGGTGATTTTTCTTTTCGATGAGGAATTTTCTGGTAATAGAAATTGTGCAGAAGGCTTCTTAACAATAATTAGTGTAGCAGAGGTGGAGTTATAGTCTGATTCGACAGCATATGGTCCAGAGTAGAAAGGTTAACATAAATTCTCTCATGGGTTAGCAAGATGCAGAAGAAATTGGTTGTCGCACACTCAATTCTGAGGACCTTGGAAAAACCTTGCACCTTTTAATTGATTATTTTCTTCCTTAAATATTTTAGGCTTATAGGTCTGACAAGCATTACAGTTGTGGTTTGTGATAGACTCCAGTGAGTGCTTATATTCTACTGACTGGATTGGAGATCCTCCTGATTGAGAGGAAGGAAATTAGCTCCTCTCCTTTGGAATAGAGTAGGTGTCTGGTCTAGTTGGGTGTGCCAACATTTGTTTAAAAGGATCTTGCTCTCTTTTAGAATATATGTGTCGTGGACAGAAAAGGGTTCAGCTTGTGGAGTGGATGTGTTTTCCCTATTAGTCATAGACTTTCTATGTATTTAGCTATTTGGGATTGATTTTTTGCTTTTCACAGGATAGTAATGGATGGTTAAAGAAAAAGTCATGTCTCAGGAATCAATTACTCAAAATTCAAACAGAAGCTTAAAACTTGGTTTAATCCCAAAAACATTGGATATCATCCCCGGTTTTGTCTTAAAGAATTCTTCTATCTTTCCATCCAAATGACTTGAAAAATCTCCATAACTACATAGCCACATAATATTCTAGCTTTCTTATTTATTTTATTCATAGCTTTAAAATGCCTTATATCATCAATTTTCATTCTCACAAGTACTGGTAGTTCAAGTCTTATGAGATCTTATATTTTCAGACGTTCTTCTCTCTTTCCCTTTCTTACTCATTCAAAAAATTTGGAGTACTATTCTTAATGTTTAAGACACTGATGATGTAACTTAAATTAATAAGTTGGTCAATGTTGAGGAGGATGCTCTGTTAGAGAAAAAAGATACAACTGATGACAGTGTGTACTTAATGTTGACTAGGTGAACATGCTTTTTTTTCTTTTCCATTTCTTTTCTTTTTCCTTTTGTTGTTTTCTTGGTTTTTTGCTTTTTTCCATGATGGAGTACTTCTCCACTATATATATTTTCCTTATATAAAGATTTTTATTATATGGGAAACTATAATATAAAGAGCATAATATTTAATATATGCATTCTTGTCCTTAGTGCTTATAACTTGTTTTGTTTGGCTTTGTGCAGTGATGTTGATACCATTGGTGAACCATTGGAGTTGGATTTATCAGTGGGTCTTAATCTGCAAGTAACTCCTCAATTTGTCTGGCTTGATTAGTATTTCTATTGGGCTACATATTCCTTGGTAACTTATCCTGTCTTCAAATTTTTGGTGCAGGAGTTGAAATCTACCAAGCCTTCTAGACTCAGCTCTATAGGTAATTGGCTTCAGTGTAGACAGGTTATAGAAGGTATAAGTGAAGATGTTGATGGAACTATCTGTGGAAAATGGCGCAGGTAAAGCAACAATTATATAGGTGAATGTGCTTTTATGTTAAGAGTTTATATTGGTTGATGAGCACATCTGATTGGAAAATGTAAAGGCTTTAATTATTTATTTATTTATTAAGTTTTGGCTGTGAGGTTATGTGGATAATTCTTTGAAGAATTTTGCAGTTGATTTTGGTTCCTCTAGATTTAAGTTTTGTTGATAAGATGTTGTGTATATATTTTATTGAAACACATTAAAACTAGGTATATATTTATGTGTCAAGGACCTGCTTGGAAAACATGATGTCAATATTGGTATAAGCTATTAGTTAATGTATATAACCAAGAAGTTGTGTTGATAAAAGAAGGGAGGAATAAGGTTTCTAATCTGCTACAAGTTTACTCGTTGACCCTCATAATTTACTATTGTTGCATTAATATCTCAATGTGAATGAAACTATTTTTTATGGGCATATATCATTGTCACAGTTGTTCCATTTTATGTTGTTCTAGATGAAGAAATAAGAACATTTACATTCATTCATGCATCTGACACTCAAACTGAAGTACAAAAATTCCAATGCCATTCTTATCGGTAAAGGTATAGATTACCATTTTGCAAGAGATCCTTAATCTTTGATGTTGGATGTGAGGCTTCCTGAAGATTGGAATAATAATAATAATATAACAATTAGATGCAATAGTCTGACTTTCCCTTGGTGAGAATCTCAGGGAAACTCGGCATGCTCATGTTGTTTCCGAAGACTCTCATGGGGTGGTTGTACTCCAAGAACTTGCTGGAAGTCAAATAGAGGATGCTTACGCCTAGAGAAATAGTGAAATAGAGGATTTAATTGAACATGGACCAATAAGCATGAACTGATGGTTACATATTGGAAAGTGATTGAACTCCTGGTGTCACTCTTTGCAGCATTATTTGTTGCTAGTAACTACGGGGCATTGATCTATTTTTCCATTGCTTTTGATAGTCATGTAATGCATAGAGCGGTACTGATAGCCAAAAAACATGGTTTATTAACTATAAATAACTCTAATATAAAATCCTTTTTTCCATATTCTTTTCATAAACATATGCTTATTAGTAAATAGGGATATTTACTTATTTTTTTGGGGAAGTTCATCATGACTCTTTTGATGCCTACTATGAATCAACAATATAATGCTATTAAAATCCAATTGTAGCCTTGGAAGTCAGTTCATAAAAGTTAATTTCACACTGAAAAGGAAAATCTGAAGACGTGTTTTTTTTATGGTTTATCGGTAAATTAAATGTTCATAGAAGGATTTTTAAAAAAAAAAAAAAAAAAATTGTATTGTTATGCAATTAAGATTAGAAGCTTGTTGGGTATTCTCTCTATCTTTTTTATTGGTTACTTTTTTTTTTTTTTTTTTTCTGAGATTATTTATATATGCTTATAAAATCTTGTAAGTTGTGTTTAAGTTTCTTAATATCTATTACTTTTTGACACCATAGGGCTCCACTTTTTGAAGTCCAAACTGATGATTGGGAGTGCTTCTGCTCTGTCCATTGGGATCCAACTCATGCTGATTGTGCTGTACCTCAGGTGATAACCTTTGAAGTCTTTAGTGTCCTCTATCATCTCTATTATTTCTGGTTTCCTAGTTATATTGTCAAAATGCTTTTGGCAGAAAGATCATATCAAAACCATTGAACCATCACTTGGACCACTTACCCATTAAGTCAATCCTTGACTGGATCAGTGAATCGTATGAGTTTGATAAACTTAAGGAGTGCTGAGTGCTGGGCTGGAACTTGGGAATATAGATTTCCATATGTTCAATTTTGAAATGTCACCTTAATTATTTTAGCATAACTCCGTTCAAAGAACACGTGGATGCATGCACTACAGTAGTTAAGAGAAGCATGATTTTATAGAATATCCACCTCATTTGTTTTGAACATAACTTTTAGTGTAATTTAGTTATTTATAGTTAATATTGTTCTGTTTGTTTATTAAGGCAGTGACGATTATTAATGTATACTTTTGAGACCCTCAGCAAATTGCATTAATGTTCCACATGATTATTTATTTATTTATTTATTTTCTCCTGATGGTAATATTTTGCAGTTATTTTCTTTATGTTCATTACAATTTAGGTATCTGTTGAATTTTTTGTTTCATTATAACTCATCTTCTATGCCCCATATTGTATTTTCTCATTAAATGCCTGTTTTATTTGTTTTTGTCAGGAGCTAGAAACAGAGCAAGTTTTAAAGCAACTAAGATATATTGAAAAGGTATGTTTTGCAGTTCCCAATTTTTTATGTGCGGTAAAATTAATTTGGAAATACAATCGCTGATTCTCGGCCCTTTACTGTGTTCAATGTGTGTGGGCTGAATATATCTTTAAAATATTTTCTGTTGGACCAGCATGTTTACAAGTTGGATTACTTCTATTGCTAATTTTGTTGATTCCTTGGATCTTCTTTACTCACTTTTGTCTGTTTCTTACCATTGAGTCTATTTGCATGATAAAGTAACTATTTTTTTTTTTTTCAAACACTAACTTTGATGGTAACTAGAGCAAATGAGAAGAAGCATTATTCTTGTGTAAGTGATAAATTTAATTCATAGAACAATGTTATATAACTTTGCAGAACCATGACGAAGCATAATGGAAACATCAATTTGGATTATGTATGATAGATTTGAGCCTTCTATCCTGTTTGTACAATTCTTCTTTAGGTTGCCCTCTGATAGATTTAGTATTGCTACGAAAATAGTTGAGGCATATGAAAATAAATAATATCATATTTTAGATTTATCGATTTGCTAGATTCTATGATCTTATCCACATTTCTAAAAGAACAATTAAATGAATATGATAAGAAAGCAGCAGCAACTCTATGATTGGTGGACGCACGTGCAAGTGTTATGTTCTGAGGTGGACTTTGGAGATGGGTTGTTGACCTTGACAGCTTCTAGATATCTAGACCCTGAGACAGTTTGTTATATGTGTAGTCTGCGAATTTGTTGCATTAAATGTGATAGTTGAGAATTTCTACATTGGTGAAAATCGTAGACTATGAAACAGTAAGAGTATATAGCTTCGATCATAGGGATCAATTTCCTAGTAAAATATGCTTGTTTCTTGATAGTAAAACATGGTACCCTTAAATTCTGTACATCTCATATATATGGTGTCAGAGACATAAGAGTTATGGCCTCTTAAGTGTCCTACATGTAAAAATATTTCAATAGCCAAATGTCCTAAGCAACCGCTTTGATGACTAGAGAAATTGCCGACTGAAGAAAAGGCGCATTGAGTTGACACCTAATCCATAGCAAAATAGCATGAATGCCACTGCCCAAATTCTGATAGAATAGGTTAAACTGTATGAGTAGGAAGAAGAAATATGATCAAGAACTCCCGTGTCAGTGGTGTATAAGTAGGAAGAAGAAATATGATCAATGGGTGTATAGATGGTTATTGTTTCTTTAAAATGAAAACAGTTGGTCACAATAAGCTAACTTTGCCAGTAAGGTCTATAAGACGTCTGGGATAAAACTGTACTGACACCAGGATCGTGGGTAAGAGTTAAAATTAGTAGAAATCAAATCAGGTTCAATTATAGAAGTGAATGTATGCATTTGGTTAATGAACAGATTACGATAATTTTTTCATTGTATCTTGAACTTGCTTGGGTGTGCTTCTGTCTTTTGGAGGGATTATCTGACAAATAAAATATATTCATCCATGCCATGTGGTTTAAAATCCAAATAGAAAGATTAGGATCCAAGTTTTCTTACGTTTCTTATGTAAGTTTGTTTATTGTATGTCTGCTTTGATTGCAGTTTATTTCAATTTTGCTTAGTTTTTACTTGTGTTTTTTTCCGGTTATCTTCCGCTAACATTCCATACACTGTGTAGCTGAGGCCTTTGCTAGCAGCTAAACGACGAAAATTGGATCGCACCAATAGTGGCGGCTTAAAAGAGGATACAGAGAATTTGTCAGATGTAGAGAATCAAAATGCTTGATAGTTTTGTTAGATTATCAACGCAGCTTGCCTTGACATGTAATCTGTACATCCTCAGTTAGAAAAAACTGAGTTGTAATGTAATTGTTGTAGACGGGAGATCCCAGGAATGCCATATAAACGAGGCTGGTAGCTTCTCTGCAGTCTGCACATGATGTCTTCGCTTTCATTTTTCCTATTTTTTTCTAATTTTTTTTTCTATCATATAGTATTATTATTTTCATCATGCAATTCCCGGGAACAATCAGGCAAAAACAAGTGGGTATGGCTAGGGTTTTGATCTCTTGAATGCTTTGAAATTTACCAGTTTCAACAAGAGGGCTGGATATAGATTCTTGCTTTCAGAATGGACTGGTGGATATAAACAGTGATTTCTATGCTTTTCCTAAAAATTATTTCAAAACTTATCACAGATTATGTGTGTAGCGTGGCTTTCGTTAAATCGACAAATGCAAAATATAACGATGTTTGCCCAACTAATAATTGAGGAAAAAGTCTACATAAATTTAAGGGTGGAGTCACAGCCACAAGCCCAACAAAACTTGTTTAAATATAAGCTAAAAATAATATAACATGTTTAATATAAGACATAGCAAGAAATGATCCATTACCATTACTCTTAAATGAAAACTTTTAGGTGGGTTATATGAATCCCAAAATTCACTCTATACACTCTTTCAATCAAAATACAACTCCAAATTTTAAAATTTAAATCCTACTCTGTACACCTTTTAGATACCATATATGCCCTTATTATATTTAATTAAATTCTATTTAAAAAATTAATTTATAAAAACAAATATTGGTGTGACTTTGCTTTACATACAGCTAATTTTTTTTTTATTTAAATCTCTATCTCCACCAAGCAGTGCCATAGAGCTTTCTCGCCCTATAAAGATATGATTTTACGGATTTAGTAGTTCTAAAGAACCTCTTAGAGAATATCCTTTTATTTGTGAATTTCTTTATGGAGACAGCTACAAGAAAATATTCAAACTTGTTTCATCCAAAAACCCTAGTTTTTTAATTACTGTAATTGCAAATTGAAAGAGCACTTAGATAAGTTTTTCTTGATATGTATGGTTGTATGCAACAAAACATTATATATATGTATGACTGTATGTAACCAAACCTTATAAATGTATATGATTGTATACAATAGAACGTTTAGCACATGTATGGTTGCTAATATCTTACCATCTTAAATTTATTAACTCAAAAAACTAAATGAGAAGAATTGAACTCCCTTGCAAGTGACACTAGAATTAGTTCTTAACCACTAAAATACATATATCTTCTTCTTTATAATCATCCTAAGCATTAATTTGATTCTCCATAATTTAAATACTGTCACCACTATAATGATAGAAATTAAAATATACATATTTGATATTCCTAAGAAAAAGAATTAGGGTTTAGAAAATAGGAACGTATGATGTTCAAAAATGTAATTATAGTTGAATAAGACTTAAACTTATATTATTTTTATTTTTAGTAAAGAAATATTCTTTTATTTATTATACCCTTAGTAGTAATTTGCTCTAAGAGTGATTTAATCTTTTAGTTTTTAATTTAAAATGAGGTGTGTAGAGTGAATTTGGGGTTCATATAGCCCCACCCAAAATTTTATTTCATAGTAATTCAACAACTTTTTCTACTATCAGATTAGAAAAATGAATAGCTATTAAGAAATGTGTGAAATTAAGTAAAAAAAAATTAAGTTACAAGAGCCTGAGCCTATATATATATGTAGCGTCAGACTATTGTAACTTATTTTCTAACTTAATTTTAAATATATTTTTTTTATAACATTTGATTTACTGCAATCTATGGGTGAGAAAGAGAAGTTAAAAAGATACTTTTTCGCACGTTAACTAAGCAGCTCTTTCCACTATTAGATTAGAAAAAATAAATTGTTATAAAATAGTATCCAATTTTTAGGGGAATTTGAATAAATATCCAAAATTAGGGGCATGGTTAAAAATAGCCATACCCCCTAATTACTTGTAATTTCCTATCCAAAAATAGTTAATGTGATCAAAATACCCTTAATTTAATATAAGTCACTCCTCTCACGTTTCCTTCTTCTTTTGCATGCAACTCAGCATACAGCTCAATCATTCTCTCTCTCATTTCACTTTTAATCTAACACATAACCTCATTCTGATTATCACTCTTTCATTATCAAAATCACGAGACCGAAGTAGCAAAAGTTACAAAGTATGTCAATCATGATTGATCTTGATTGATTTCATCTACGTAATAGATTCATTGTTGAAAATTTAGATCATGCTTGAAAATGGTACATGTTAGAAGTTGTGTCATAGTAAATATGTATATTTAGAAAAATTGGAGAAGTCAGAACAATCGGTCCTGCTATTACGGAAGAATTCAATGTTCCAGACTAGTGGACCAAGGAAGATTGAAATGTCCATGCCATGGACCGACTGATCCATGGCTTTGGATCGAACGGTCCATGGGTTGGATCGAATGGATTGAACGGTCTATGCCATAGACCGAACGATCCATGGCTTTGGATCAAAAGGTCCATGGCTTGCATCGAATGGACCGAACGGTCCATGGGTTGGATCGAATGGACTGAACGGTCTATGCCATAGACTGAACGATCCATGGCTTTGGATCAAAAGGTCCATGGCTTGCACCAAATGGATCGAATGATCCATGGCTTAGACCTAACAGATCGAACAATTCATGCCTCGGACCAAATGCCTCATGGATTTGGACTAAACGCTACATGGCTTGGAACGAACGGTCCTCATCTAGGACTGAATGGTCCTATTGATAGAGACCATATTTTTGTTCAAAATTGTCTATGCGAACCCACTATTTAACAGATTTAGGATTTTATGCTCCATATTTTTGGTATTTCATACAAATATGTTCTTTTTCATGTTAACTAATATTCTTATATATTTCGTATTTATAGGATATTGGAAGTGTGTTTTCATATCAACTATGGTGACAATTGGAAGATGGATCAAAAT
>JANKKB010001608.1:0-28463 GCA_026225775.1 Bursera palmeri
GCCAAACATAATAAAACCCTTCTATGTTCTCTCCCATCTGAGACACCAAAGTGCGGAGAGACAACACAAAGCCAACCCCCTCTCCTCCTCCAATCCCTCCGCCATGGGAGACGACGACCGCGAGGGCTTCTTCCGTCCCAAAAACCCTTATGATCTAAATAGCAAGATCATGCTCACTGCCATCGTTTCTCTATCTTTTGTGGTAATTCTAGTTATTGTGCTTCACATCTACGCGAGATGTGTGCTCAGGCGCCAAGCCAGACGCCGCGCAGCCATTCGTAGCCTGGACCTGACCGTGACTCACGCACACTCCAGTGAGCCACCCAAGAGAGGGCTCGATCCATTGGTCATCGCTTCCCTGCCCACGTTTGTCTTCAAGGAAAACCCTGAAGATGATGCTACAATTGTAGAGTGCGCGGTTTGTCTAAGCAATCTAGAGAATCAAGAGATGGCCAGACTTTTGCCAAATTGCAAGCACGCTTTCCATGCAGACTGCATAGACAAATGGCTAGGAGCACATTCCACGTGTCCCATCTGCCGCACAGAGGCCGAGCCACGGCTGCAGCCCGAGCCCCGTGAGGGTCCAACCGCTGGTGCAACCCCCACAGCTCCACCGCTAGTGGAACGTGCGAATTCTACAATGGCGTGCCAGGAAGGGACATCGAATAGTGGAGTTGAATGCTCAGCCAAAGTTGTTGGGTCCAGCTCGAGATTGACTTCTTTCAGAAGAATCCTCAGCAGGGAAAGATCATCAAGAAGACTCAATCATCAATCTTGCTCATCACAATTAGAAGATCATGATATAGTAGATTTGGAGAGGCAGTGATATTAATTAATTAATTAATTCTCGGTAAAGTTTTTTCACTAGTTTACCTTATGTAATATTCATCATGGTTTTATTTTTTAATTTTCTGTCTATTGTTAGACCATCTTATGCATTTTTATAAATCTAGTACATAATACAACAGATGATAATCATACAAAAACACAGATAGCTCCATTTGGAGATGATATATACCATAAAAAATTAAAGCATTATTGTTTGTTATTATCTTTCTCCTGGTTTGATTTTCAAACTTTCTGATCATTATAATAAATTTGTTTCTCATTAGTCTAAACACAACTTTAAGGTTTGGTGACCTAGAGGTCTTCAGTGTTTGGTAACCTAAGTAAATTGATTACAGATATAAATTTACATGATATGGGCATTAGGTGCCATCCCATGTGAACGAAACTCAATAATTAAATGATCTCTTTATTAGGCATTGACCTTCTCAATATTGGTCGATATTTAATTTCCATGTTTCAAAATTCACTTTGATATGCTCCATTCAAAATGAGAAATGGAACCCAACTCACCACCCCTCATGTCTTCTCAACTATATACATGAATGTTAAGTCGATGCTTCCTCATCATGTTGATATATATTGTACCGTACTTGACAAGAGCTCACAATTCAGAACTTCACTATTCGTGATTAACCCAGAAATATATATACTCATATAAAGCAAAACCAATTAAACACGAATTAACCAGAATTTGAATGCCAAATTGGTGGTAAAAATAGGCTATGACAGATTGTAATTTCGTTTTTTATTTCTAATGTTCAAAACCTAACAGAGTAGTTGAACAAGGAGAAAACCTAACCAGGGAATGAGTCCTCGAATCTGACTAACAATTCATAAGCTCAATTTTATTTTTATATATATTGAATTTAGTTTAGTTGACCATATGTGTGAAAGGAAAATATGATTCTCGCTACTGGGCCAAAGCAACATTAATTATGTGAGAGGACAATTATAGGTTAAGCAGACCGTCACCTCCTTGCTAGTGTAAATACTCCGACTTTAAATAAGATTATAAAATAAATATGATTGTGAAATATTCATGATAATATATAAGTCTCGGTGAGTATTAATCGCCAATTTATTGCGATGACTTCTAGCCTTTTGCTTTCGAAATTGGAACCATCCCAAAAATGAAAAATTATTAAGAAATGGACTCATCCTCTCCAATTTTTACGATATTGTAAACTTCTTTAATGCAAATTATATTATAATTGCTAGAAGGCCAAATTGTCCACTACTTTGATATTTCCCTAGAAATCAATTCTGGGCTAATTTTCTCAATCCATGACATCATTGTTTGACTCGATGAATCTCAGGTTGATCTGGATTCAAACATATATGTGACTAGGCTTTCAAACTTCGGAGTAAATTAAATAGTTGGGTCCAAATTTTAGTTAAGTTTAAATATCATATAAGAAAAGTTGAAAAAAAAAATCAAAAGAAAGAATACTAAGTAAACGTCAACTATTAAGCATTCTCCAAAATAGGAATGTAAAAGGAAAAAAAGGGTAAATGTGATCAATTAAGTATTTTCTAATATAGAATGTAAACAAGACAATCTTTTTACGTATTTATATTTTATCCCCTTTTTGGTTTCATCCAAAAGCTTAGGTAGGATGAGATCCCAGGATTCATTTCTCAATTTTGTTGTCTCATTTGATTGTGTAATTAAATTTATTAAACTTTTTGCCTAATCCTAGAGAATCGATGAGAATTCATATGTGAGAATTCATTTTTACTATAGTTTTAGGAGTATTAATAATAGTTTTTAATTTAATTTTAGAAACTTTTGAATCTAAATACCAATTAGTCAAAAGCTTAAAGGCATCGTATAAATCTCCCTTTGCGGATGATGGACGAGAATTGGACCGGACCAGCATGAAAGGAATAGAAAAGTGATTCAAAGATGCTTAAACGTGTTGCTACACACAATTTCAAAAGAAGTAAGTTGGGCAACGGCCCGACAGCTCAATACAAAAGTGAATGCAAGCATGTGTATGTGGAGACTACGCCATTTCAAAACCCACTTGGTCGGGTCTTGCTTCTTTAGCTTCTCCTTTTTGTGGGTTTGTTTTCTCTGAAGGGTGAAGACCCAACTGAATTCCCGCCGCGTTCTCATCAAAATGGTCCGATTTTACTGTCTGTCTGCAAATTCTACTTTGAAATTGTTGCCCAAGTCGACTTCAAAAGCAAAATGGTGCGGAGTTGACAAAAAATTCTACCTTAGAAATCAACTTAATACCAAAAATCATTAGTATTCTCAAGTATATTCTGTAATACATAAAATATGGTTGGAGTTGCTTACAAGATTGTTTTAGTAATTATAATATAAAAAAAAATACAAGAAAAACAGACTTTGCAGGCTTTAAATTGGTCTCGCAAAGTTCAAGTTGGACTAAAATCCCCAAAACGAGCAGTTTCAACATAAAAACAAAATTGCAGATTAACAATTGAAGATGATTAGCAATATGAGAAAATATTCACTAAAAACTACTGTAATCCACTCTAAACCCTACCTATAATAAACTCAACAAACGGCCTTTGCCTATTACTTCCAACGCTTCCACTAATCTCTTGTATTAAAATAAATAAATAAATACAGTGCTCTAGTTTACTCAAATTTTGCGAGTAAACACAAAGAACAAATGAATGGTAATGAAGGGCCAAAACCATGTGCCAGCCATCTGACCGCACCCACTAAAATCTGCACTATCTGACCCCATTCCCACTGCTGTTGTTGAACCTGAAACGCTCGCATTATTCGCTGAGGAGCTGCATCATTCAATACAAACAAATCTCATAATGTAATCACCAACTCAACATAAAAATTAATGTGTACAAAAGGGTTTTCAATGTGTCGTTTAACCCTTTGCAATTCAAGTTCAATACAACATTGAAAGAGTATTATGCACTTTCATTCATTTCAGAACAGAGAATATTTATCAAAGGAGATCCTTTCCAGTTTGGCAGTTTCCACATCAATCGAAATGGAAGTTATTTCTAGCTCCATAAAGTTCTTGAATAACATTTCTGGGATCTAGTTTTCCGGTTTTCCCGATAACCAATCAGAGTTCAACCCACAACAGTTAAAAAGTAAGAAAGAGACAGAAATGGAGTATCTTATATGCCTTCAAAGCAATTACCTTGAGGGGAATTTGCAGTCACCATGACCTGAGATCAAAACATATAAACAATTCAACAAATTGGGTCATGATCAGTAACCAAATCTAACATAATTTAACAACTTTTATTGATCTTCACATCTAAAGGAAAAAACAAAAAAAGACAGAAGTGTAACAAAAGTGTTTGTTCCTGAGTACTGACTAGGGTTCAAAGAAGTAACAGCGGCAGTGTTATCAAAGTTGCAGCTATCATCAGTCATGCCATGCTTCAAGTAATAGTCATTGAAAGCATAAGAGGCCATTCTCTGCACATCACTGGGGTCATAGCAGGGTCCTCCTTGCTGGATTGGGCTACAGTCGGATCCCCCTTGTCCGCAGGCCCAGTCCAGCGCCCCCTGGAGGGCCGTGTCCTCCGCGTTGTTCTTCGCCACGCACCACAGCTGTGTGGACACCACCACCCCGCCGTTCTGGGCAGTATCAACTAACAACAACGCGTGGAAAATGAGTGACAAGAGTAGAAAGCAAGTGAAGTTGCTGGACAACGACATGTTATAAGATGGGCAAGAGACAGTGATTGTGATCTATTTGAGGTTGTCTTGAAGAAGAAGAGTTGGTATTCGGTTTGGATTTAATGGGGTGGGAGTTGGGGATTGATGCAAAGTGACCGTTAGCGTTTTGAGAAGAGTAAAGAAGGAAGATCTGGGAGAGAGTGGGCTGTGTTGTGTGCGCTTTGTGACTTGTGAGAGAGAAGAAGAGTAAAGGCTACCACTTGGTTCAATGTGTATTTGTCGTTTTATCGGTTACCAACTTGCCATTACTATCCTTGTCGGTTATTTTATTATTTATTTATTTCAGGTGCCGAAATACAGTGTATTAGTATGTATTTCTTCGGTTATTAAGATGAAAAGTACATTGACAGTCTCCATTAGTAGTTAATGAAGTCAATAAAATGACTCTCATCATACTGTATGAGGTGTACTCATTATCAGCTTGCTTTTGATAATTAGATATTCTTGTGCCTCTCTGCTAGTAACTTGATCATTTGTAGCTAGAAGCACATGGGCAATGCGAGGTGAATAATTGATATGTAATGTAATGCTTCCTTGCACGAAATCCATCCGTCACATTATAGTGGAATTATTAATTATCTTGGATTGGATAGTCGAATACAGACAGTGATAGGGTAGCAGTAAGAGTTTTCTGGAGCAATTGCCTCTGAACTGCTGGGATTACCCCACTACAACAACATAGCCCTTATGGACAAGAAATTATATGGTGGACATCTAAGAGCAAAGAACCATACGCAAACATATAATACAAATGAATAAGCTTTGAGCTTTAAATTTAGTCTTCTCTCAAGTGAACCGAAGCATGGATGTATTGAAGTCTTGTTTGGCTTCTTTATAAACCCTTGTGGGTTTAGGACCATCCCAGAACATAGTCAAGGATATACACAAGAAGCAGAGACAATGGGTAAAGAGCATATGCCACCAGGCACAGCCAAAGAGGCAAGGTGGTGCGGAAACTGGCAATCAAACCCGTCACAATGCAAACAATTAGAATTATTAATACCTCTGCTAAAAAGTTCCATGTCAACTGGCGAAAGTAAACCAGACACAGAAAGACTGACAGGGAAAGAATGTTACTCATGGTAACAGACCCATATATCTGCAACAAAAAGTTCATAATGATTAAGCCAAATTATGATAAATCATATATAAACTACTCTGAAATTGTAAAACACATGTTAGTTTACTTAAAGGTTCAAGCTGGTGCAACACTATAGGTTTGGATGTATTAGCTTTGAGGTATATCTAACAACAAAGCAACAGAAATTTTGGTCTGTTACACATCTTGAATTTTATTTAAAATCATGACTCTCTGATAATGTGGCATTGATTTGGAGATATGACATCATTTATATGCTATCACATTATCCATTTAACAATCATTCATTGATAATATATCATTTTTGGGATCCAAATTTGAGATGCACTGTATTAATCTTCTTGACCGGCATTTATGAATTAAGCTGCATAAATATGATCAGAAGGATATACTAACCTCCGAGTATGTTAAGGATGCTGTTTTTGACTTCTTTCGACTGGCGAAAGTTAGAGTTGACACTATCTCACTGGAGGTAGCAAATGGCAGAATAATGAAGGAGACGAAGAAGGAAGGAATGCTTGAAGCAGTTGAGAAGTTGTCGACGGCATCTACCAGAGGATCAGAGCCCACAGCTGCGATAATAGTTCCCAAAAGTAGCATCAACACTGCTTTCAATGCATTCCATTTCGGGTTCTGAATTCCTTCCGCTTCATCATTCTCATTACCCAACAGATCGTACTGTGTCCTTGCTCGCTGCATGCATTAATTGCATCAATTTATGCCGTCATGCAAAGAGACAGGACTTAAGGACACCTTATGAAGAAATCAGCAACATACCTGTTGAAAATCATTCAAAAGTTTGGCCGCCAGGGGGATGCCATCGCACATATCTGTAGCAGAACCGGAACGCTTGGCCTTATTAAGCCATCTTGAGATTGCTGCGACAAACTCTTGCTCATTGATGCATGAGTCTTCAGATTTATCAAATTCTTTCATTACTTTTTCAACAGCATCATCGATACTCATATCTATCTCTTCAAATTGGAATCCTATTACCAGGGCTCGTAATTCCTTAGCTGATAGGCTTCCATCCGAGTTTGCATCAATTGTGTTAAATAACCTGTCATTAAAACGAAGAGAGTGCCAAATTATTTTGTTGATGGTTTGGTAAATGATGAAATGACTTAATATAATTCGTGCTTTGTTCTTAGTAGTCCAATTAGATAAAAGGTAAATAATTAATACGGTTGGAAGTTAAGCGTAGACCAACTTTCGTATGACAGCTTCATCAGGTTCACCGTCATCCGTATAGAGTCTTCCTAGTGCACGCGAGTTTAAACGTTTTAAAATTCCTGAAATTACATGCTTATACCTTATATAAGCAATTCTTCTCTTTTGGATGAATGGCTGGAATACCTGCATCAATATTTGAGGGAAAAATTGTGGATTACAATAGAGGAAAACACGCTGATATCTTATAAAATTTGCTACACATAGCAACAGGACCTTGAGAATCATTCTAATTTAATTATTACCTGATAAAGGCAATAAGCAACCACAAAAGAAATGGAGACAATTAATGAAATCAGGATTGCTAAACGACTCGTAGAGGTTGGAAGGAATGTTTGTTGTAGCTCGACTATTAAGAATGGAATAACAGATACAAGCATTATAATTGCTGCATAGGTGGTCCAAATATCAGTGCTCACCCCAGACCCTGCAAATATAAGGAGCATGCATCATGTTATTGAGTACATTACCCACCTATTTTTTTGATCAAATTAGCATCAAAAATTTTTTGATCAAATTAGCATCAAAAATTTTTTGATCAAGAAGCAACAAACGGAGTAGGAATTTCTTTGTGGAGAATCTCCAGCCAATTTTGAGTATAAGAAAACCAGCACAGACATGTGCCCAAAGTATGCACATACGTATAGAGATTAGAAGATCAGCATAAAATAGTTTAGGATACACATGCCACAGACACAGACTTGGTGATGAAAATATAGAGATATACCAGTTAGGCTGAATCTTTTTGTATCTTTTAAATCGATTGCAGTGGAACCCTCAATGTCACACTTGCCGACTACGAGACAGGAGCCCCACAGAACAGTCAGAAGCATAACAGTTGATCCAGCCATCAAGCCCATCCCAACAGATACCTGGCTTTGAGCAGTTTCTTTGCTCCCAGATAGTCCAGATGCTACAGAAACACCAGAAAATATCTCAGCCTAACTCTATAGGCTATTGATTAGGTAAATTACCACTAGAAATTTACTGATAGCAGACCTAGTGACTTAACTAATCAGAAGATACAACAGGAAGATGAAACTCATACCCATATCAAGCTCTCAAGTGGCATGGAAGTGTACCGATTATTATATGCTCTTAGCCTAGTCAAGTTACCTCAGGCTTTAACCAAAATCTCGGTTTCTCCATATCTCCTATTGTTTGAGATAAAATGCAAGGTTTATATCATATGAGGGGCACGAGAGTACTATGGAATTATAAGATCCTTCTTTATGAAACTCAAAGAAGATGACCTGAAATTATATTGCCATACATCATAAGATCTTACTCTTTGAACAGCAATTATGTAAGTCCAAATTGTTGGAAAATTTTTATATTACTAATTAAAAGATTATAGAGTCATAATCTGATGAATATGTTGTTCTTTCTCCTGAGAGAAGCAGCAAATTCAATTTTGTATTGTA
The DNA here is from genome assembly GCA_026225775.1 of Bursera palmeri. Classification (NCBI taxonomy): domain Eukaryota; kingdom Viridiplantae; phylum Streptophyta; class Magnoliopsida; order Sapindales; family Burseraceae; genus Bursera; species Bursera palmeri. The sequence goes on from JANKKB010001608.1 coordinate 8,294, forward strand.
AATATGATTTTCAGTACTCAAAATCATAAAATAAAGAAACGGAATCGATGAACAGCAGTTGAACTGTATATAAGTCATGACTTGAAGAATTGGATCATGTAAGAAGACTAGCTAGTGCTGTAGCAAGACAGTTACAGGCTTATATTACCAAGTGAAAGCATGCCAAATCAATCCTGGACTTTTGAAAATATGAAGTATTATTTTATCGTTAATGTGGGAATATTCTATGAAAAATTGAAGTCAACTTAAACAAAGAAGTTTAAAACGGAAGCAAGGGTGGCATATGGATTTTTATTAGAGATTAGTTGTAAACAGCTGGACGGGAAGAGACTTGCGCTGTGCCTGTGCGTAATTGATCTGAAAAGGAACTAAAATATGAGAAAATTTCCCATTCTGATAATTGTTTCTTTAGCTAGAATTACGAACTCCATTAGAACATACCAGTTAACCATCTGGGTACTGAACCAAAGATAAGGAAGAAAGAAAGCTCAAATTTAGTTTGAAGGAAGAAATAGATAAATTTTTTGCAGGCAAGGTGAAAATTTGAGAAGTGAAAAACAAAATGGAACCTCACCGAGGATGATTGCTGCATCAGGAACAGCGCCCAAAACAGGCAAGAATAAACCACCAATGATGCCGGGACCAAGAATTTCAAGCAAAATCTCACTCCCAGCGGACAGCAACTTGGCAGCCAAGAACATGAAGTAACTATAGACAAAAATAAGGAAAATATTGCCAAGGACAGAGGTGGTGCATGGCAAAAACCCATAGGTTTGGTCACAGGTATCTGATGATATGAAGCTGTTAAGATGGTCAAACACTGGTTGCAGAACTTCGTTGATTCCACCAGAAAGCATTACAGAGGATAAGTTGGTGATAGGGCGACTCTGTGCAGGGCTGGCTAGAGCTAGATAAAAGATGGGTAAGAGAAACAAGGCAAGCTTCTCTGCCATGTTTTAACTTGGCTTTGTCAAAAGGTTGAATGGCTTACTGTTGTGGATTTTTCTGCATACCCTCAGATTGGTTGTTATATAGTTGAGGCTGGAGTTTCAGAAATTCTACTTACTAGAGTTGAGAAAAATCAGCATGTGATTGAAGAAAATTGAAGTCAACTAAGAAGAAGTAAGAAATTGGATAAAATACGAAATAGACATCAATTTGAGAATAGAATAACAAAAAATTTGAAATTTATAATAGAGTTGGTGAAGACTGAAGAGGCTTGCTTGAAGCAGGCACGCTAGAGCTCATTGCAGAAAAATAATTGCCAATTAAATAACTATTTTAATATTAAGGAAATTAATAAAAATGACAAAACTTGTTACAGAAAATTTATCATCGTTTTGGTCTTCTTTCTTCTAGGAAATGAATTTCTAATCTTGGAAAAGCTATTAGTATTAACTTCAACAAATTAAGATCTAGGAGAACTATAACTATTACATATTTACATTGTAACTGTAAGTCAAGTATAAAGCTATTATTTTGTTGGCCTATCCCGTGGTTTCTGATACAAAGCAATGAGTACAGACAGCAGCAAGTAAGCTAGATTTCAATCTCAAACAGAATTTTCTTGTGCATTATTTTAGAAACAGCAGTTACTCTTAAGCATCAGCAGCAGACATCATCATATCCCACAAGTTAATAAATTAAAGGGATCTTAATTTCTTTCTAGTACAAGTTTCCATTAAATATGGAAGAAAAAAAACCAGTCAGTCGTTCAAGAATGCTGGTCGACATGGAACCTCGTAGATTCATGACTGACCAAACTTAACCATTTGCCCATTAATAAATTCAAGTTGGCAGGATGATTATGATATGACTACTTGTATCTGGTTGCATTTATCGAGTAGAGAAATACTCCTTTGACTGGTTCATCCATGATTTGCGAGGAAGGCACGCTGAGGATAGTTTTTATCAACTCTTTAATTTTCTTTGTGGGATGCAATTAAACATCGCATCAATGCTATATGGATTTGGGGAGACTCTCATATATAAAGTATAGTTTTTTTTTTTTTTTTATGTAATAGCATTTTTGATATTTTCAGAAATTTGATTAGTTTGACAAAGACACAAATAAGTTAAAAAATATAATATTAATTGAAGATACAAATTTCAAGATATATATATAAATTTATTCTTATAACCTAAATGGACAAGGATTCCCTCCTCATGGTATAAATTTATCTCAAATCCGAGGGTTCTTGTTTATAATGGCGCAGTGACTAAATAGTCAAAGATTTATCTAACTGGCTATTACATGTCAGTCAGGAGCGGAGACTTCATTGGTGTTTTTGTCCAATCAACGTCCACCAACTCAGCAAAAGTGTGACACAAGCGCCTCTGACTGGTCGGGTGCATCAGGGAGAGGCGCACTGAGGACATAGCGAAAGGCTACGCCTTTACCTTGTGGCGCTGCTCAAACAAGCATTACTCCAAGTATCAGCATTGCCATGGTTGTTGATTCTTCTGAAGATCAACACCACCAAAAAACGACCCAAGAAAATCAAAACATGACCACTCAGAATGACGAACCACCGCCAGCAGCACCAGAAGAACAACCACAACCACAATCACCTACAACCCTAACCCTAGAAACCCCAAATCCCCAAAACGCGGACCCACAACCACCGGAACTGCTTGAAGAAGATCAGGACCAAGACGATCTAGAGATGCTTTCCCCCATCTCTCCATCCATCCCAAATCGACCCGTCACCACCTCAGTCTACACTCGCCGTCCCAACAAACGCAGGAAAGTGGCCCCACAGCAGAAGAAACGCGTCCTACAGGAGAGGAAAAACATGAAAAGGCTTGAATTGCTTAAGCAAGCGCTGAAGCCCATCCCTTTCACGCCGATTAAGAAGCTAGATTTCTCTCGCCACGAAGCTCTATTGAAACGAATTGGGTTGTGGGAGTTCGTTCATATGGAGTTCGATCCGGACATCCGTACGGATCTCATCGCGCAATTGATCGCAAACTACAGTCCTGCAGCCCGTGGCAGCTACGTCAACGGTGGGAAAATCCGCGCGAACCGTGCGGATTTGGCCCGCGCGTTGAATTTGACAGTGAAGAAGGATAAGGTTGCGTCGGATGGTTCTGCGGAGGTTCCTGAGAAGGAATCGGAGGAGTCGATACAGTTCGTGGAGGAGATAGTGTCGAATTGGATGCTTTTGCACGATGACACGTGGATGACGCCTGCGGATGTATTGAATTGGATGAAGTTGATCAAAGAAGGCAACTTTGAGAAGATGGATTGGGCTGGTTTGATTTGGTTTATGATGGAGAAAGAGTTAACGGCCCCACAGTTGAGCCATTGTTATTACGCCTCGCATATGCAGTGTTTGATCAAAAACCAAAAAGAGGGGATGTTTAGAGAGGAGGTTCAACAGGAAGAGGAAGAGGACGGCGATGGGGACGTGCAAATGCTTGATGCTGTGGAAGATGGTAAGAAAACCGAGTTGGAGGAGCACAACATTGAGTTGAGTCTTGGCCAAGAAAGTATTGGAAATTTAAGAGAGATTTTGAGTCTTGAGCAGGAAAATGTTGTTAATTTGAAAGAGAATTTGAGTCTTGGGCAAGAGAATGTAGGTGATTTTAAAGAGGAGGTGAGTCTTGTGCAAGAAAAGGTCTCTGATTTGAAAGAGGAGGCGAGTCGTGGGCAAGAAAATGTTGTTAATTTGCAAGAGAATGCGGGTCATGTGCAAGAAACTGTTCTTAATTTGCAAGAGAATGCAGGTCATGAGCAAGAAAATGCTCTTAATTTGCAAGAAAATGTGAGTCTGGGTCAAGAAAATGTGGTTAATTTGCAGGAGAATGTGAGTCTGGGGCAAGAAAATGTTGTTAATTTGCAAGAGAATGCGAGTCTAGGGCAAGAAAATGTTAATTTGCAAGAGAATGTCAGTCATGGGCCAGAAAATGTTATCAATTTGCATGAAAGTGCGGGTCTGGTGGAAGAAAATGTTGTTAATTTGCAAGAGAATGCGAGTCTGGAGCAAGAAAATGTTGTTAGTTTACAAGAGAGGGTTGAGAAAGAGGAAAGAGAGCTTGGTGGAGGTGATGTTGTCATCAATTTTGGGGGAAACAAAAACGAAGAACGAGGTCAGTGGTTCTTGGATGTGAAAAATGATGTGCCTCAGAATGGGCATTTCTTGAGGGGGTGTTCTCTTGGTGATATTAAGGTCATGGACTGTGAGGTGGAGGAAAAGAAACAAGAAGTGGTGGAAGAAGGGGATGAGGAAGGAGGAGAAGAAGAAGAGGAGGAGGAGGAACAGCAGCAGGAAGAGGGATTTAGTCTTTCTCCAAGAGGTGAGAATTTAGAGATGGTAGCCTCAGCTAATCTCATTCAAGGAATGGAAGCGGTGCAAGTTCCTTATACTACTGGAATACAAATTTGCGAAGATGATTTACCAAGGGAGTTTCTTGCGTCGAGGGTTGATACCAATACAATTCCCTGTGGATCATTATCACATTTCAGTAATGGGAACAAGAGACAGATTGGTCAGAGCAATGAGGTGCCTCATCAATCTCTTAATGGTGTTAATAAGCGAATGAGGCCCGCGTCATCATCAGATTTTGATTTGTGTTTGGAGCAAATGCAACATTGGATGGATAAGGCTAGGATGTTGTATCAGGCAAAAGAACAGGTTTCTGAGGACTCGAGTGTGAATCAACAGCTTTTATATGATGAGTTGCAGAAGCGGGATAGCATAATAGAACACTTACATAAGGCCAAGTATGAGGAGCAACAAAAAAGACACATGGAGGTTTATAGGCTTGAACGTGAACTTTATGTTATGGGAAATATACTTGAAGGATATAGAAAGGCTTTGAAGGAGACTCACAAGGCATTTGCTGAATACAGAGCACTCTGTCCACAGGCTGATGAACCACTGTACAAGGATGTTGCTGGTGGTGGAGGTTTAGTTCTAAGCACTATGGAATGGGAAAAGCAGCGCTTGAAGCAAGAAGAAGAAGAGAGAATGAAACAAGAAGAAGAGAGAAAGAGGCAAGAATTAGAGAGAATGGAGGAAGAAGAGAGAATGAAGCAGGAAGAAGACGAGAGAGTGAAGCAACAGGAAGAAGACAAGAGAATGACTCAATTATTGATTGAAAAGAAAATTAAGGAGTTTGAAGAAGGATGGAATACGAAATTCGAAGCACACAGGGATGGAGTTCATTTGTTGTCTAAGCGGTTGCTTGATGTTGAAAATGAGGTAAAACATCTCAAGGAATTGCGGGCAGAACAAAAGACTTCTCAAACCTCAGAATGTGCTCCAAATGAATGATTGTTCTCCGGTAAGTCCGCTTGTTTTATAAATATGTTAATGAAGAAAAACTCCTATATTAATTTTGGTTCCTGTTAGTTTTTCTTGATATGTTAAGATGGTGGCAGACCTTGTTAGTTGATTACATATATTTAACATACCTGTGATTTCACTAAATGCAACTATAACTTGTATTTGTTGCCCAAAAGTTTTTCCTTTCGTCTATGTGCTACTGTATATGATCAATGCTACCTGCCAATGCTCTGCCCAGAGCTCTTCTGTAGCTCAGCATGAGGATCATGTATAGTACAAGTAAATTAACCTGAATTATGAGCGACAAATTGATAAGAAGTTTTTATTTATAAAATGGACAGTGCTTTTCGTCATCAAGCAGAAGCAATATGGTGTTTATACCACAATTAAGACCCTGAGCCATGTATTTTACTGTAATATTGGTTAACATATTATTTCTGAAAGCTTATGCCTGCTGTATGTAGAATGTGGACTGGAAAGAAAACCATATTCTGCATTTGACATCAGCCATGACTGTTACGTAGCTTGAATAGGTTGTCTACCACCTGACTTGTTTCAGATATGGAGCAAGCCATTTTCCAGGAAATAATTTCCATTTATGAAACGTTTCCTAAACTTCTCGACTTTAAACCTATTGCTTGATGATCTCTGTGCTGGTCTTGCATTTTCATGTCTCTGGAAATGATCTGTGTTGATTTTGCTCTCCTCTACATCTGTAATCAGAGATTTTTATTTTTTTTTTATTATCATTGATGGTACTTGTGTAGCTGATCATATGTTGGCTTGTCATGCTAAATTGTGAATTCGTAAGGCTCAAATCCATGCCAAAATTAAATGAGAGCTTCTGCCTGATGTTTAGTGATGAATCCACTTTCAATCTTTGATGATTTATGCTTCGTTGGAGAGATCGTGGTGAATCATTTAGATTTATCTTTTTCATATGATGGAAAATTTAAGAAAGATTTTGACTTTGTTATATTTCAACTCTAATTGGATGTATGAAGCCAACTTATTTAGGTTAACTTTAAAGAGCAATACTACATATTCAAGCTGGTGTGATGTTAATTTTGAATGATAGAATAATGTGTCTTTTCAGTATCGAAATCGAATTCATACCAGACTTATTTGGTTTGAGCAGAATAGCATTATAAGCTCCATGTTAATTTTTGAATTTTCACTGAAATAAGGTAGAAAAAAAAAACATTTATCGTGGTGATCAAGAGCATAAATGTATCCTCTTCCGCGTACCAAGACAATATCTCATGTACAAAGCCTTTTTAGTCTTTTCCAAAATGAAAATAAAAACTAAAACTTTTGCATTTTTTATTATCTCCCTCTAAACGTATCTGATATCATACTTTCAGAAAGGGAAAACTCCCAACCCCCTGCCCCTGGTTTGAGTATATAACAAGGGCGATCAAACCATGATTCTCTTCGGAGGTATATTCAAATTGGATCATGGATGAAGTCTGATGGACTTGGACAAGCGTTGGAAAGCCCAATCCAGGTCCATAGTAAAACAAAACCAATCGGTTGGGCCCAGTCCATTAGCGGGCCAAGATTAAATACACAAATCAGATTAAATACACAAATCAGTTACCAGCTTGACATAACTTAGGAGAGAGGACTGTCGCTATTCGCTAATTTGCTATAAAATAAGAAACATAATTGAGTAAATATCATTTATCACCTCTAGATTTTGTCTTTGTTTTACTTATATAAGATTTGTGTCATTTATCTCTTCCGCCATCTTTAAATTTTAAAGAACTATCTTACCAAAACTTTTTTGTTAGTCAATGTCTGTTTGATTTCCATATAATAATAACTTTATTGTTTTATCTTTATTAACAAAGTATTAAGATATGTGATTAATTTTTAAAGAGTAAATATCACTTACTATCCTTAGATTTTAGTTTAATATCACTTGGAGAAAACTTTTGTCCTTATTTATTTTTATCATCTTTAATTTTTTAGAAATTCACCAACTAAATCCTTGATTNAATAAAACCATAAATCAATATGAGTTCGACTATCATATACTCATATGCCTCCCATAATTGTATGTAAAATATACATAACTAAATAAAGAAAGATATGTGGAAGTAAACTGGCCAATATACTTGATAATTAATATTAAATTACTTTGATTTATCTATTCAACAAAAGCACAAAATACTTCTAATAAAAAAAGCATGATTTTTTTTTAAATTAATGATAATTTACATTGTAATTTTCCAGTTATATGTAACATAAAGTTCGTTAAGGTTTATATTATCAAAATTTTTATCTCTTATTATAATACATTGCACTTTTAATGAGATAGATTGGTGAAGTAGATAATAAAAGATGTATTCAAATAAATACATAATATCTCTTTTTGTTTAGAATTAATTGGTAATTTGGGTTTTTTACAAATATTAATTGAAAAGAGGGATTTCGATAGTGTTTGCTTTGAAGAAAACAAACCCACTAAAAACTAATCTAATACTACATTGATGCTATGTATAAAGATTTATTTGTCATTTAATCGATATACAGTTCTACCAGAGTTAGGGGTAAGGATTTGATTGATTAATTTTGTAATGAGTTCANGGGACCTAAATGTAAATTAATTTCATGAAACAAAGCAGGACATAGGAGAATAAAGGCAGAAATCTCATGTCGTGAAATTAAGATAAAACTTAATAGTACTGAAACATTATTGTGTCTGAGCAGTAGAAATCTATGTGGTCCAAGTAGTGATCAAGGGAGGCTGACGTGAAGAAAGAACAAAATCTGCTTCTATTTTAAATTTACTGTCGTAGACAGCATTCTTGTTCTTTTTAATTTGTGGGTACTCCCACATTTATAGTTGTCAATTCTCAATTGCTTAAAAGGTGAAGAAACCATTGAACATAGAAGTATGTACAGTTGCCAACTCTTAGGCTTTGAACTAGTCATTGGTTAAGTCTTCGAAAGTAAGAGCAAGGCAACCTGAGGCCCTGCTGGTTGCCACTGTCTGTTGTGAACATTGACATTTGAAATACTTCCATATCATCCCATCCCAAAAACTACGTATCAAAAACTTTTCCTCTCAATAATATAGCAATCAAGAGCGGACCCAGAAATGAAACTTAGGAAGATAAAAAATAAAAGTAATAATTAATATAAATAAAAATAACATAAATATTTGTATTATTAAAATTATCGTTAACTAATACATTTATAATTGTCCTCGACGAGATTTTATATTTTGAANAATATTGTATAATGACTTCATTATCAATGCTATCAAATACATCATTCTCTATATACGCAGTTAAGCTATCATTCAACCATTGATCACTCATTCTATTTCGTAAACGCTTCATAACATTCATTGCTGAAAATGCTCTCTCTACACTAGCAGTGGCAACCGATAAAATCAATGCTAATTTTATCAACATATAAACTAATGGAAACACTTTATCCTTCTTAGTTTCAACTATCACTCTTGCAAGATCTACAATCCCATTCAATTCTATAAATTTGACATTAGAACGTACATCCAAAATATAAATATCAAATTGAGAATTAAGTATCATGAGTTCTAAGTAAGAAAAATCTTCTGGATAAAGTTCAACAAGTTGCATCAATTTTTGCTTATCAAAAGCAATAAAATTTTCATTTGGACATAAGCATGTCAAACAAATAAGTAATTCAGTATTTACTTCATTGAAACGATTATTCAACTCTTGAAGCCGCATATCTAGGACACTATAAAACACTTTAATGCGGTAATAATATACGTTTATAATACCTTTAGTCTTCCGTTATGATTGCCCTTGAATAAAAAAATTGTCATCCATATTTGGAATATCAATATGATGTTTGACACAAAAAGAATAAATTTGCTTAGTAAATTCTCCCATCCACTATCTCTCATCAATTGTAAAGCTTGCTTACATGTTTCTACCAAATTCGTAGCATTTACAATATCTTGATTTTTTCTTTGCAGTGCTTGAGAAAGTTCATTTATAAAGCTAAGTATGTCTTTTATTATAAATAAACTAAACACAAAATCAAATGACTGCATCAATTTAGATATATTTCTTGTCTGAAATCTTTGCTAAGAGTTTGTACTATCTTTTGCCACAATTTCAAGAACATCGATAATGGATGAGAATAACAAAATTATACTCAATAATATACCATAATGCGAGCTCCAACGTGTATCACTGGCACGTTTCAGATTTTTCTCTTGATTGAGGCCCTTTCCACTTGAAAGTTCACCATTAGAAAGAGCTTCAATAACTTTACTAGCTTGTTTATTTCTAAGAATATCGCAACGATGTGATGAAGCACTAGTAACATTAACTATAATCACCACAATATTAAAGAGATCATTAACATTTCTTGATTCTTTGCTAAAGCCACAAGAGCCAACTGGAGTTGATGGACAAAATAATGAATATAATAAGTACATCTACTCTCTTTCAAAATCAATGTCTCAAATCATTAAATTCTCCTCGCATATTACTAGCTCCATCATAACCTTGTCCTCGCAGTCTAGAAAAACTCAACTCATGCCTAGAAAAAAATTATCAAGTGTCATCTTGAGTGAGAGAGCTATAGCACTGGTAACGTGTTCAACACCTACAAAACACTCCACAACAAGTCCATTCTTATTAATATAACGCAAGACAATATCCATTTGTTCCTTTGTAGAGATATCACGAGATTCATCAATCAATATAAAGAATAATGAATCTCCTAAATCTCTAATGATAGCATTTACAGTTTCACTTGCAGCCGCACTTACAATATCTTTCTGAATCTTAGGTGATTTTAATTTGAAATTGTCAGGAGCATTCTTGAAAGCAACAGTATAGACATCTTCATTATGATCAGCAAGAAATCATAGAAGTTCGAAAAAATTTCCTTAGTTATTTGAATCATAAGATTCATCATGACCACGAAATGGGAGGCCTTGCCTTAGAAGATAACAAACACAATCAACTGTAGCATTTAAACGAGTTCGGTACTCAATTCGTGCTTTAGAAGAGTGTCTATAAAAAAATGTCTGGATATGTTGGTCTTAATTCAATAATATTTCACACATTCTTCGAGCTTGGTTATGAGCAGCACTTTTAGCATGAACATTCAATCTTTCTTTCTTTTTTCCAATTTGAAAACCCTAGATCAATAAAGTGATTATCACCCCCTTTATCACCAACATCTAACCTAGAAAGATAATAATAAAGACAAAATCCTGAGTCTTTCGCTATACTATATTCCAACCATTGATCAAATTCATCAAACCAAGAAACAACAAATTTTCTTGAAAATCCATCAAAATCTCTAAAAGGAAACCATGACCTTTAGGTTGACAAGGACTCATTTTCAAACATAACCTACGGATTTGATTTTGAATATTAGGATCATAATCTAAAATTCAGGGACGCAAACCTGGATCCATAGGAAGATCTCGTAAATCAACATCCATATTTTTTCATGAATCATCAAGATTTTCCTCTTGTAAAGAAGATGAGATCATTGTTGACTTTCTTTTAAAATATCTCTCCATACTATTTAAAAAAATAATAATAATATATTATTACTTGATGATAAAAATATAATAAATAAATTATATGCTTAATATAAAATAAACTAATATTTATAACAATTTTAAGTATGAAAGTTGAATAAATAAACTTAAATTGAGAATTAAATTAAATAATAGTTTAAATAAGACTGTCGCCTATAATTTAATTAATCTTAGATGTGTTGCGTATTTTGAGGAGAAAAAAATATTATTATATTATTTTGGAGTTTTGATGTATAAAATATCAATAATAAGTGAGTAAATGGATGAGAGGAGACTTAGATGGAGTGTTGATGTGTTGAGGAGATTATGTTGAGAGGAGGAAGAATAATGCTTGCTAGCGGCGGTATAAGCAGAGGGCAAAAGTAGGTAAGCAAATAAGCCTGTTTTTAACAAAGGAAAAGTAATTGGTCATGACATTAATTAGAGAAAGAGAGGGCGAAGAAGTCAATCCGGAGGCTGGTAAAAGTAATACAAAGATGGGGCGGCTGAAAAATTTTGTTAAAAAAATAAAAGTCAAGTAGGGTCATTCGATCCCAAATGACCCCACGTGGGTCCGCCGGTGGTCCTCTCTCTTAAAAGTCATGACAAACTGGTAACTCATTTGCATATTTTGGAGCAGAACGTTGTTCCTATTTGGCTCTGGATGGACTCCCGCGTACTGATATAAATATTAATCAAGAGATGACCTCCACATTTATAGGCAAGAAAGAGACCGGTCCACACTAAATAAAATTGAATTGTGGAACTCGCGATATAACTGTCATTTCAATTAACTAAGACATGAAAGGGAGGTTCTTTATTAGTCAACCAAATTATTTCTTTAATATTCAACTAAATTAATTTCTTAATTTGTTTTATTTGCAGTCGTTGCATACCACTCGATAATCTAACTTGAGGATGATAATAACTTTTATTATCTAATATAAACTATTCCTTAACTATCACTATCAATGGAATATGGTCGCCACAAAATCTTAATGCAAGTCTTGCAATTAACAGACTAAACCTTTACAAGAAATAGATAAATAGACTTTAGCTAAGCTAGCTATTCTGTGGAAATGGATAACTTAATTTGCTTAAGAATCTAAGTTCAAATTTTGTACGTAAACCAAACAATATTACCATGCATGCAATGGAGAGTGTTACTGCGTTTTGTGTGTGCCCTGCACTTCTCCATCATTGAATCGAGAAATGCAAGTATATGCAACATCCCATTTTCGAAGACTAACCATATATTAATTTAGGGGATTACTATCAGAGGACTGTCGCTATTCGCTAATTTTCAATGAAATAAGAAACATTATTGTGTCTGAGCTGAGGAAATCTACAATGCATTGACTAATGAAATGCTTTAATCATCCCATCCCACAAACCTTGGATGATTTCGAAAAATTTGCATCAAAAACTTTTCCTCCCAATTATATAACAACCCCTTAAATTTATTGTATATTACTACATGAATTTATAACGGGAAGGGCGATTACTTCTTCTTCTTCTTTTTTCTCTCCATTTTTAGTAGCATTTAACCTCTATGACTTCGGAAAATGAATTACATATGGAGTAGTACAAGGTACTCACAAAGCACTGTGACGCTTTCCGTTGCATGCATGGTAATATTATTTGGGTTACACATAGAAGATTCAACTTAAATTCTTAGCACAAATTTATTATTATCGTATCCATAGAATATATAGTTTAGCTAAACTCTATTTATTTATTTTTAAGGTTTAAGTGATCTGTTAATTGCAAGACTTGCATCAAGATTTTGTGGTGACCATATTCCATTGGTAATGCAACAGCTGCAGATATAACAAATTAAGAAATTAACTGAGTTGAATATTAAAGAAGTAACTTGGTTGACCAGTAAATTAAGAACGGTCCTTTCATATATTAGTTAATTGAAATGACAGTGATAGTGCGAAGTTCCTCGTTCAATGTTTTAGGTGTAGACTAGTCTTTTTGTAGAGGTCGTCTCTTGATAATATTCATTTCAGCACGGGGGGGTCCTTTGGAAGCTAAATAGAAAACATCGTTCTGCTCCAAATCAAGAGTCTAGAGTGGAGAAATGTTAGCGAGTTGGAATATTCTCTTGCGTGTCTTATTGTTCCTCGTTCTGTTAATTCCATCGAATACTAGAACGTGTCCGTTGAAGAAGAAGAAATGGCCATGTCAATATGAGGAGCTAAGCTTGGGTGCAAACATAGATATCACCTCTCGCGCTGGCAAAGAAGAAATGGTGGCTATGGATTTGGCCAAGAAGGACCTTTTCACCCATCTTTGTGATCGTCTCAGTCTCCATGTTACAAACTCTAGCGGAGATCCTGTCCAAGCAGTCACTTCTGGTAAGATTCTCTACCTTTTTTTTATACCTGAAATAACTTCTATTGCAGTATCAGTTCATTATATATGCTAATATGCATCAAAACATCTCCGAACTTAAATAACCATCTTCCAAAAACAACATCGAGGAAGGAGTAAGAAATATTGTACAAGAGAAGAAAGGCACATGTCCATTTCTGAGTTCTTCGCTTTGGTTTTCAAAGTGATTTGATGTATATGTAAAAAAATAAGATTTGTTTTGAATTTTGAAAATGGTACGTAGTTAGATATTAAATTTGAAATACATTAAAAGAATATGTAAAATGAGAAAATATTTTTAAAATTTATAAACCACTACATTCGTTACTCATGAGTCATCCATATGTGAAGTTCATAATCTTAGACCCACTTTTACATGAAAGAAAAATATTTTTCTTCTAAAGACCTGTAAACTCTCCTTTCTGAGGTTTTTATCTTTTTGACACAAAATCTATATATAACTGCATTTTAACTCTTCTAATTATGTCATGTCAACATTTTGTATGTATAATTAGTGATGGAACTACGATTAGGCTAGGGCGATCAGTTCTCCAGGTTATCTCTTCAAATCAACTTATGCTGTAGCTCCACTCATACCCTTAGGCACACGTTAATAGTTAATACTACACTTACATATATATATGTCCCTTACTAAAGAGTGGTATATATGATCAAGTGCAGCTAAGATTCTCGTCAAGAAGTATCACGCAAGAGTGGTCGTGGGATTGGGAAAGTGGCAAGAGGCTGCATTAGTAGCTGAACTTGCAAACAATTCAAAAGTCCCTTTTCTTTCTTTAGCTAATGAAGTCCCGTCTTGGGCCTGTTCGGACTGGCCTTTCGTGGTTTATGCAGCTCGTAGCCAGTTCAGCCAAATGAAAGCCATAGCTGCTATGATTCGCAGCTGGCAGTGGAGAAAAGTGAACATCATCTATGAAGACCACAACGCAGCTCTCACTAGTATGATTCCTTATCTTATGGACGCTCTTGGAGAAATTAATACAGAGATTAATGACATTGTGCCTCTCACTGTCCTAGTTCATCGCTATTCTTTGCATGGAAAATTAAAGCATCTTAAAAATGGACAGTGTAGGGTTTTCATAGTCCATACATCCATAACCTTGGCCAAAAATATTTTCAAGGAAGCAAAGAATTTGGGAATGATGGAAAAGGAGTTCGTGTGGATCACCACAAGTTCCTTTACAAATATTGTCGACACTCTTGATGGATCTATCATCAGCTCAATGCAAGGTGTTTTGGGAGTCAAAAGCTACTTCTCTCGTTCTGGGAAACCGTTCAAACATTTTCGCTCTAGATTCCGGGCTTTGTTTCATGAGCAATATCCTGAGGAAACACATTCAGAGCCAGGAATTCATGCCTTGCAGGCCTATGATGCCCTAAGGGCTGTAGCTATTGCTATGGGAGGATATTCTGATAATTGGAAACATTTTCCAAATTCAACTGATGATCATCCTATGGTCTCTTTAAGTGGGCAAAAGTTGTTAAACAGGATCTTGAAAGCAAATTTTGAAGGCTTAACTGGTGCATTCCATTTTAAAGAAGGAAAGTTGGTTCCAGCACACGTTTACCGCATAGTCAATATAGTTGGGATAACTTGTAAAGAGCTTGGGTACTGGACAGAAGGATTAGGTTTTTCAGTGAGAATGGGTAGGGGCAGTACCTACAATGAGTCGATGAGAGTTCTGAGACGTGTAATTTGGCCAGGAGGGTCCTGGTCTATTCCTAGCGACTTGGCGGAGCCAAAAAGTGCAAAACAACCACTAAAAATAGGAGTACCTAGTGGGAATTCGCATATGGAGTTTGTGAACGTGAGACAGAATCCTGGTGGGCAAACTTTTACAGGGTTTTCCATTGAAGTCTTCAAGAGAGTTGTTGATCATCATACGTTGCCGTATGATTTTATTCCATATAACGGAAGCTACAATGCTTTGGTAGAGCAAGTTTCCCTTAAGGTAAGATATATATATCTATTTTAGTTAGTCTATTTCTAGACATGCTTGAATTAGTACTGGTACACAATGTAGGCCTTTTAATTCTATAATAATATTAGACAATAAATTTCAACCTTTTCCTCCATATTTGACTTGGAAATTTGCATTTGAGAAGAATTTTGATGCAGCTGTTGGAGATACTGCGATAATCGCCAATCGCTGCCAATATGTTGAATTCTCCCAACCTTACGCTGAGCAAGGTGTGCAGATGTTGGTATATGTCAAACCTAGGAGATCAGGGGGAGCTTGGTTGTTTAAGAAGCCATTCACCACTGACATGTGGGCTGCAACAGGAGCTATAGTTTTGTATAATGGATTTGTTGTGTGGTTGATCGAGAGGAAACACAATCCACAGTTCACTACGGGCAGCAAATTGAACCAAGTTGGATGCATGGTTTCATTAGCCTTCAACACATTGTTCTCTCTACACGGTAACTTCTATTAATCATGGGAGATTGGTAAGATTACTTAGATTAAGTAATGATTCTCAAATAAGTTTTTGTAATCGGTTCCCGCATAGTATAACTTTATCCACTTCGGTTTTGTTTTTGCGCTTTCAAAAAAATCTCATATATAAACTCCGATGACCTTTTTTAATCCAACGATGGGATTGAAACCTACCCTTACCTCGTCCATCTTGACCACTCTATATTATACTTTAAGAGAGTATTGGGTCTTGAGTGTTACATTCTTGGTTTTAACATTGTTGTTATCAATTTTCAATGAGTTCTATGTGCTTATTGCTGAAAGTAATTTTCTCTTCTTGCATTGCACATAAAGGTGGAAAGCTGCATAGCAATTTGTCTCGGATGACAATGGTAGTATGGTTATTTGTGGCATTAATCATCACATCGAGTTATACTGCTAGTCTAACATCCTTGCTTACTCATCAACGACTTAGGCAAGACATACCAAGTGTTGAAACATTAAAAAGGACTGGAGCCAAAGTTGGGTGTGATGGAGACTCCTTTGTTGTGGAGTATTTGGAGAAAGTCATCGGTTTCGACCCTAGCAACATTCAGAGAATATATTCAGAAGATGATTATTATGAAAATCTTACTAGAGGACTTATAGCTGCCGCATTTCTTGAAGTTCCATATGTTAAAGTGTTTCGCGCCAAACATTGCAACAATTTCACTACTGGACCAACTACCTATCCGGTTGGGGGTTTTGGATTTGTAAGTATATAGATCGATTCACCTCTAATATAATCTTTCTTTTCATATTACTGACAATTATAATTAAAGCTTTTCTTATTATTAATTCTTTATTGTCATTGAACTTATATAATTCCTGAAGGGAATAACAAAAGCTCAGGCTTCCTTTAAATAATTGTGAGTTCCATGTGTTTTAGGCTTTCCCAAAAAATTCTGAATATCTTCCTGATATCTCCCAAGCAATTCTTAAATTATCAGAAGAGGGAGAATTGGGAAAGCTCGAGGAATCTATGCTCTACAACTGCTCAGATTCGGAGAATGAAAGTGACCAAGATAGTCTTGCACTACCTAGCTTTGAGGTTCTCTTTTACGTTACTGTGGGAACATCCACAGTTGCTTTAGTTATTTTTATTATACACTGTGTTCGACAGCATAGGCTTTGGCATTCTAAAATTGTTGGATCACAGCCAGCCAACACTCAGGCAGATGAAAGCTTGGCATGGCACCGACCACTTGTAGATGAACTTTTGCCGCCACACCAGTCCCACGCAAATGAGCAGTACTGGCTATCTGCTTGGGAAAGGGAAAATCAAGGCGGTTGACCCCATTTGTGTCTTCACTTTGGTCACCCCTGTAGATTATTTTGTATTTCTGTTCATTTCTTTTGTTAAATGCCGATTTGTACCAAAAGTGAATAACCGATTGTATAATATCAAAATAGTGACAAGGTTAGATTAATAGACAAAAAATTATTTGAATTGTAAAATAGAATGTTCATCTTCCCTTCCCATGAGATAAAATGTTTCTGCTATTCATTGAAATAAATACTTATTAAACATATGTTCATTCACAAAGTAATCCATACTGATTTTTCCAGTAAATCTTAAGGCAAGATTCAGGTTCACTCTCCTGTTATGGTTCACTATGAAGCTAAAGGTCTCTTCTAATATTTCTGGTTGGATTCAAGTTAATTCGAGACTTGCTGTTTTCTAGTACTGTTGTCCACCAATAGAAAATGAGTTGAGTCATTGGACGGAAGGCCTTTGGAAATTATGTATCATATTGGATGAAATTACTAACAACCTGCATACGGCTTGAAGCTAGTTCCTAGATTCAATTTTTTTTTTTTCTCATTTTGGTGCCATCAACTTGCCTAGATCAGGATCTTAAATTAAACAAAGGTTCGAACTCGTAGACTTTAAACGAGTCTTCTGTTGAGTCTTTCAACTAATGAAGTGCACAGCACTCTGAGTTGGTTTTATTATGTTCCCATTATAAGGCTACGAGGCCTTTTCTAAGTAGCAAATTGTTTCAATGACACACAACAACCAAACAACAGAATGGCAAAACAAATTAAGGAAAATGTAAAAGTAGAGTGCTGTTACTGTTGTTGGGTACTAGCAATTATACAAAACTACCCTAATATTTTCCACTGAGTTCAACCGATGAAGCGCTATGATATATCTCAAAAATGTAGATTGAGAGTAGGAATTCTCTTTTTTAAAAATAAAATAAAATAAAATCTTTAGAAGTGTTGCCTCAAGTTCCAATGCTAAACAGCCCATTGTGGTTTGGTCTAGGATTAAATTATGACAAAAATAAATAAATGAAAAGAGATCAACTGTTAATTAACAAAGACTCTGAGTTGTTTGTCCATCAGCTTGACTCAGATTTCAGATTGTGATAGAGTAACAAGTATCGTAGTACGCATAGTCGGCCCCTCCGGCGAGGCAATGGGCTAGCATACACCGTTCACTGCCCATTATAATAAGATTTAACACAGAAATTGCAACTATATTAAAAAATATATATTCAGTTGACACTGATAAAGATATAATTAAGTTCAATAATAGGAAACGGCCTTGTGGTGTCTTATAATTATTTGAATTCGGGTGAAAGTCAGATATCGGAATCTGTTTCCTTAAGTAGTAATAGACTAGTTATTTTCTTGCACACATAATCATCGGAGAATCCAAATTGAGATCGGAGGTCAGCTTGATTTAGGTATAAAGGCAGGAAGTTTCTAAGTTAAAAGACAGCAAATGGAAATTTGTAACTACACAATCTCTTTGAAAAGAAAGTCAGGAATACTTCCAGTATCATGTTAGTATGTTGAATTTGTGTCCTAAATGACTTGACTCAAATCGTTTTCAATTATAGTTCGTAAGTATAAGAGTTGTTAATTAAGTTGTATTATATGGGTGAGTCTCAAAGTCAATCTTTACGACGATGAATATTAGGTAGTTAATTAGCAAATATTGATTAAAATCACTTTACTTCTAAATAAACTCTGCTAATTTGGTTAATTATGTTCAAAAAAATTAATTAGTCTAATCACTAACGATAAAAAGAATATGAGAAAACATTAAAAGTAAAGGATGGTTGGTGTTTAAACTAAATTTGGCAACTTAAACTAAATGATTTAAACTAAACCTAAGCAATTAAATAAAGCAAGGAAATGAATTAAAAACACTTAACAACTAATAAAATTTAAAATCATGCAAAGAAAATAAAAAAATAGAAATTTGAATTATAAGGGACAATTTGTCGAACACCTAGGCTACGGGTTTCACCACCATATGAATCAATATTGCTTAATCATATTTGACCCAAATTACACAATTATTAACTCATACGAAAGGTTAATAATTGAAAATTTTAACATTGATGCTCAATTCGAGTTCCAACCAAAAATACCGTACTCATTTTCATGTCAAATCAAACAATACATCAAATAGAAACTAGTTCAAACTAAGCATCTTATGTGCCTTAATGTTTACAACGGATCAAGAGAGAGTAACGAGTATTCCAAGATACTATCATGTAATCTAACATACCAACAAGCAAGATTCTAACATTAATTCCATAAAATAATCATAAAATCAACATTAATTCATACTTAGGCACATACCCACAAACTAGAATTTTGAATTAGCCAAACATAATTAAATGATCAATCAAATTAAACATAAAATAAAACTTAAACATGATAAATATATAACTCAAACAAGTAGAATGGAAGGTGTATGGATCTATTTAACAAAAGCTCATTTTACATCCAACCCTAAAATTTGAAATCCCAACACAAGACAATGAAATTAAACTAATTAATTAACCACAAAGTATGTAAATGAAACAAAACGAACTTAAATAACAAGATTAAACTAAAAGTGAAGATCGATTATGGGTTCGAGAAAGTCATTACCCATTATGATAAGCACTTAAAAGTGTACATTTATTATAAGTTTAAATATTATTTTTACACTTTAAGTGCTATTAATTTAAGTATTTACTTTGATTTGTGCTTAAAAGAATTATTATTGTAAATTTTCATAGTTGGTTACTTTGATGCAGGCCAAGTAAAATGAGCATAACTTTCAATCCAGAAGCCCATTGATCCGAATCTTATATCAATAGAAAGCTAATGGATTTCTCCACAAACTTGAAGAGCAACTTAGAGCCCAAATCCAATGTTTAATGGGTCAAAATTGGGTTACAACATAACCCAGAATTTGAGATATCCAATCTGACCTATGTGGACTTACGGGACTACTGCTATCTAACCAGAACTCCAAATAACGTGATTGAAGATGATCTGAAAATTTAAGACAGTTATCTACAACTTTTATGTTGGACACTTTCTCAAATTATGAGTGCAAGTTGATCAAAAAGTTGTTGCAAATTGATTGACTGGCAGGTGGCCGAAAATAAATCATAGCCTAACATATCTAGACATCAGGGACCATATCTTAATGAATTCAACTCCAAATGACTTGATTCTTGTGGCTT
>JANKKB010001616.1:0-22426 GCA_026225775.1 Bursera palmeri
CTCCCTGTGGATTCGATACCTAAAGCTACGCTACAACAACCGCTTAGCCGAAGGTTAATTTTGAGCGTGATCACCAAGCCCGTACCGACCTGGTTTGATGCGACATTGCCAATTGGCTAGCCGTGACCTGGTTGCAAGATTGCAGCTGGTTAGTCGTATCCTAGTGGCTAGTGACACGTTGATTTCTAATTGAAAATCCTTTTCAGGTATGCAAAGTTGTAATGGTAGTTTTAATTTGTGATTGGAATTTTTTTTAGGGATTTGATTTGAGATTGTTTTAGGATTTTGATTCTAACTTTTGTAAGAAATTCTTATTTGACACTCTCTTTTAGTTTATGGACTTACGAAATCTGTTAATAGGAGTCTTGATAATAACTTTCTAAAATTTTAAGGTCTTGAATGAATTTTTTATAATTCATTTTTAATTGATATTTAGATAAACCTCAAAGGTAGTGAGTGATATTATCCCAAATATCATTACAACAGGTAATGTTGCAACCATGCAAGCCACTTAAAAAAGTTTGAGGAACAACATTGTAACTTGAGACCATATTTTCAATCATTATTTGCTTCGAAATCAAAACCAAAACTCCTCTCAAACATAAACCGAAATCTTTTTCTCCCATCGAAACCGAAAGAAGACCTAATCCATCACTTTTAACTCCAATCTCCACATATTCGTGTATTAATTGATGCTAATTTTTCAAATCAACAGGTTCCATAATTTTTCTTTCGATATTATAGAGTTCCATCCTTGTACATGAAGCTAGCATAAAAGGTCAATGAGAATTCATTTTTATTAGAAAGATATTGTTGCCTTTTTTTTTTGGGGGGAATTTACTCTGACCCCCCAATTAGATTTCAAAAAAACACTTAACCCCACATTTTTACTAAACTAACACTTATCCCCTAAAAAATTACCACTATTTTCTCAAAACTAACACTTACCCCCAAATATTTGGGGGGTAAATGTTAGTTTTTTAGGGGTATTTAGAGGATAAGTGTTAGTTTAACAAAAATGTTTCATCAAATTTAATTGGGGGGTTATTGTAATTTCCCCTTTTTTTTGGTATTAAATAGTAATCTTGGATTATAGGCATAGGCCTAGGTCAATATCTGCTTTGATTTGAAATTGATAGAAAGAAAAAGTCTCACCTCCTATAACTCCCAAGTTGTTCAAGAGACTTCCTATAACTCCCAAGTTGTTCAAGAATAATGACATTGAGCTTTTCAGACTCTTTGCCTTAGGGTTGCCCAGTTTTTTTTCTTGGTGGGGAGGGAAATCATATACCCTAGTAGGGATGGCAAATCTACCATCCTTAGTCAATACCCTGGACCCAAGCCCGGGCTAGGGAGTAATTATTTAATAAATAAAAAAGTATATCAAAAATAAAAAATAAATTTAAATATTAATAAAATATTATCCGCAATAAATAGACAATTAAAGAGTTTGACTAGGTGATTGCTTGATTAAATGAGAACATTAATGATTACAGAAAATAAATAATATCCATCCCTAATAACTAATTATCTGGTCCACAACAACGATAAATAGTTGATTACAGTAAATAAATAAAGAATATTTATATACGTCAAGTTCCACGGTAAAGATTGACCGATGAATATAAAACCATGGCAGGCTCTAACTAATTTATCAGATTGATCGATGAAGCAGGCATAAAGCTAGCTCATCTGATATCATAGATTATCACTTTCATATCAAAGTCTTCATATCTTTCACATATATGCACAAGAGCTTAGTTAGTGACAATGTGGTTCGGTACTGAATACTTGTCTGTGATAGCACTAGCATTGGCTATCATATGTGTAACTCATTTTGTTTCCAAGTGGAGAAATCCCAGATGTAATGGAGTTCTTCCTCCAGGTTCAATGGGGCTTCCTCTTATCGGGGAGACTCTAGCGTTGATGATTCCTAGTTATTCCTTGGATGTTCCTCGATTTATCAAGAAAAGACTACAGAGGTAACATCATTGCTCTCTTTTTCAACCTCATAATTATGCTAATTGCTAAACAATATAAATGTTTTTAGACTGGGGCAAGTATGTATAACCTTTTATGCTTTTTTTCAGATATGGTCCAATATTTCGAACCAATTTGGCTGGTCGTGCCATGGTGGTGTCTGCTGACCCTGAATTTAACCCTTTCATTTTTATGCAAGAAGGGAAGTTGGTTGAGTCCTGGTACTTGGACTTATTTGCGAAGGTTTTTAAGCAAGGGGAGGAAAAAGCAGATGGTACCTTCTTTCACAAGTACGCAAGAAAAATAGTTTTGAATCATTTTGGTGTGGAGAATCTCAAAGGAAGCCTACTTCCTCAGATTCAAGAAATGGTTCACAAAACCCTTAGCACTTGGTCAACCCAGAATTGCATAGAAGTAAAATATGCCACTTCAGTTGTAAGTCAATTTAAGCTCACTTGCTCGTAAAAATTGTTGCTTGGCATCTGCATGTGAAGTTGAAGCCTAACAGATTACTTTGATAATGACAGATGACTCTTGATTTCGCCGCAAGGCAGATATTTAGTTTTGATCCTGAAAATTTATCAATGAACTTCCTGGACAAGTTCATTAATTTTTCCCAAGGACTTATGTCATTACCTTTGAATATCCCTGGAACTTCATACCATAAATGTTTGAAGGTAATTCTTTTCCTGGGTTCATTAAATTTCTTTATCTTATAAACATCTATATCTGATCATTTTAATCTCCTGACATTTGCTTATCAGGACTTCAAAGAGGGATCTGAAATGTTGGCAAATGTGGTCAGGGAGAGACTAGCTTCGCCTGATAAGACACGGAAGGATATGCTTGATCTTGTTATCCAAGACCTGAATGTTACGAAATTTTTAACAGAGGATGTTATTGTTCACCTAATGTATGCGCTTCTTTTTGCTAATTATGATTCAATTTCAACAACATTGGCATTAACGTTCAAGTTACTTTCTGAGAACCCTTTGGTGTTAGAGGAACTGATAGTAAGTATACCCTTTTGTCTGATTTACACAAATATTGGAAATAAAATTAACTTAATCGGGGAATATATACAAATACGTCTCTTACCAATAATTGTGTTTGGTCCTTTGTCAGGCTGAGAATGAGGCTATTCTAAGAAGGAAGGAAAACCCAGATTCCCCAATCACTTGGGAAGAGTATAAATCAATGACTTTTACACTACAAGTAAGTGCCATATTCTTTTTTTGATTATATTTATATGTACATATAGAAATTTTCTGATGGCTAATTTGTATGAGAATTAATTAACAGGTAGTCAATGAGACGCTTAGATTAGGAAGCGCTGCTCCAGGGTTTTTTCGAAGAGCGAAACAAGATATTCAAGTGAATGGTAAACTAAATAATAACTCTCAATAAAACTTGAACACTTCGTTTATATTGAGATGTGTGATATATATAACAGAAAATATGGGTTTGTTTGGTCACAGGATACACAATTCCAGCCGGTTGGGTGATTATGATTGCAGTTTCAGCTATTCAATTAAATCCTAACACATTCAAGGACCCTCTAGCATTCAATCCATGGCGTTGGAAGGTGAAATGTTAATTTTTCTTGTTATGATCACTAACCAAAAATGAAATCAATTAGATTGACTCTTTTCATTTTTTTTTTTTTTTTTTTGCCATCTTAAATTCACTCTGGAATGGGAATAGGAACTTAGTGCAAATGTAAAGTCAAAGAACTTCATGCCTTTCGGTTCAGGCATTAGGCAATGTGCAGGTTCTGAGTATAGCAGGGTGTTACTGGCCATCTTTCTCCATGTCTTGGTCACCAAGTACAGGTACCGCATTTACCATTCCTGTTCAATATGCTTATATATATGTATGTTTAAAAAATAATAAGCAAGACGGGGTTAATTTGACCACCATAAAAAATTTAGTTCAAGTTGCTTTTACATATTTTTTTTAACTAATTTAGGTGGACAAAGATTGGAGGAGGAAATATGGCTCGAAATCCGATGTTAAAGTTTAAAGATGGCATTCACATTAAGATCTGGGAAAAGCATGCTTGAAGAACGCAAGATTGTTGTTTGCATTTTATTGTATGAAATATTCTAGTGGTTGAACAATGAACACTACTGCGATGTCTTGGAGAATATAGCTCAACTTCAAGTGTTTAGTTGTCAATGAAGTTACAGTATCTGTCAGGCTTCGGAATTAAAAATTATCAATTACAGATTATGGTAATCCTAGAGACGTGTTGTCTGTTCACTTGTTGACTAAATTTTTGCCTGAATGTGGAGCTATTAAGCTTAAAGTTCTAGAAAGAGATGCTGAACTTGCATTTCGAGACATACTTATATGGGACAAGTTCACCAAGTAGTTCAACTGCAAGTGTTTAATTGTCAATAAACCAACTCTTCTAATATTTTATCAAGTTTTTTTAGGATTCTCTACTTTTCTACTGAATCCTGAAGTTCAAATCGTATTTCAGATGAATGATTGAGTTTGAAATCGTATCAGCCATAAAGCTCTACGTGAGGTCTGATCTGATATGACAGTTTATCATAATTAGAGATCGAAAGACTATCACTTTCACATCAAAGTCTTATTATAGCTTGTAAAAATGTGGTCCATATGCATCTGTGTGTGATAATAACATTACTGAATAATTGTGTGTGATAGCACTGGCATTGGCTATCATATGCAAAACTCATAATGATTAATGAAACGTGAACTCTAAGTTTATTTTTGATAGAGATGGACGATATAACAAAAAATATGGGATTATTTGGCCACAGGATACACAATTCCAGCTGGTTGGGTGATTGTGATTGCAGTTTCAAGTTCAACACTTCAATTCAGTCCTAACACATTCAAGGACCCTGTTACGTTCAGTCCTWGTCGTTGGAAGGTGAAGGACTAAACTTTACTACAGTGAAATTATTGTTGAGGAGGTCCTTCCATAAAAAATAGGGGGTTCATCTAAATCCTTGTCTACTTCTCTAATTGATCTCTACCTATAATATTAGGTATAAAAAAATATTCAACTTAAGATAACTTAAATATCATGAAATAAAAATATCTATTTATAAAATAGGGGGTTCATCTAAATCCTTGTCTACTTCTCTAATTGATCTCTACCTATAATATTAGGTATAAAAAAATATTCAACTTAAGATAACTTCCCAGAATTTCCTCCAAACAAGGTTCCAGAAGCATTTAATGGCAAGGTGATACACTCCGTGGAATATGCTGCCATGGATTATGAAACCGCAGCCAATTTTGTCAAGCAGAAGAGAGTTACTGTTGTTGGGCTCCAGAAATTTGCAATGGACATTGCTATGGAGTGCACTGCAGCGAATGGTAAAAGACTACATATGTATTACATGTATACAAAAGAAAATGAGAAATGTTAGATTTCACCGAAGCTAAAAAGAGTTTGAAATTAATCGAACCATTATTTATCCAATTAAATTTTAAATTAAGTGATTTGTTAATATGGTATTAGAGTCAAAATAAACTAATGGAGAGTTAGGCCTTCTCCGTTAAGCCTTAGAAATATATCGATCAAAATCTATAAATTATTACTTCAACTTTTTTAATAATTAAATCTTAAATTATCTATCTTTGAGTAATTTTTTCATTTGATCAGGAAAATGATTCATCCACGAATTCCTCAACTAGCAGCAATTGGATTCTCAGAAAGTATTTCAAACTTGTTTACCTCAACTAGTAGAGTTTCTTGATGGCAATTTCAAATTACCTAGCATAAAGGAAATGGAAAAGGATATGGCAAAACGGGATCAATATATGAAGAGATACTCAGGTGAATCCTACAGGAGATCATGCATAGGTGCCCTCTTATTTGGTACAATGATACCCCAAGAGAAAGAGAGGACTCTTTGCTGAACTTTTTCAGACTTACGGACCAACAGATTATGTTCCATCTTAAAGAAGCCATTGATGAACATAGTGTTTCTACAGAAGTTTTTAGTACCTTGAACTTCTAGTGTTAACGGCCAAGGCACTAAAGATTGGCTATTGTACTGTAAATACCGATCCCTTATATTTTATCATTTGTTAAATATTTGATTAATATTTTTATTTTTTCAATTTTTTTACCCACTTTTCTAATTACATTTTTATTTTAGTAATTATACATAAATATTTAATTAGATAAATTGTATGAGTTTTTCTCAAATATTAATTACGGGAAACCTTATTTTACAGTTTAGAGAGATGCATGCATATTAATGTCTCCTGAAAGACGTGCTTGAAATTGAATATGACGATTGATAAGTCTTTGCCGAAAGAAGTAATGGGCACAAATAAACAAGAAACGATACAGATGAGGTGCCGTTCATGCACGTCTGCTATAGGTGACAAATCTTTTAAAGATAGAAACCGTTAACGAAAAATAATTGCTAATGGACACTAGTCACTAGAGGACCACCAATATAAGAAACAAACAGCACTTGCCCAACACTTCTTATCCTGGAAACGCAATAATGTAGAATGGACATCACTTGAGCTGCAACATTCAAAAGGTATAACGATAGCGCCAATGGAAAAACCAAAATGATGATCTCAGTATCCTTCATGCACAATCTAATTCCAATCTAAGGCCTCTGTCGGCTCAGATTTGGGGAGAGAGAAGTGGTATTGAAAAGTTAGAACATTAATGGGTTTGGTGCACTAGTTGATTATGCACAAGATTGAAGAATATTAATTAATAAATGATATTATATATGGTGAGAAAAGACTAGTTTTGGATCAACATCTGTTTTGAATAGTCTAGGGCACACATATGCTAAAAGTGAAGCATAATTATTTGTAACTATTCCACCATATATCATCACTGTTTGTCTTTCTTATATGAAGTGTATCATCCGCCAAGCTATTCAACTTTGGTGATGCAATATTAATTTTAATCCATATAAGTTTCTATTCAAAGTGCTACCTCATTGTATCATCTCATCTGATTTCCAAAACCGACCATATAATTAGTTTTTGTCTCACTATTTGGCATCTTTGACTATTCCTATATTCAATAATAACTCTAGAATTAAGTTATTTGTAATCAAACAAATAAAAATTTATAATTCAACTTTAGTCTAATAGTTGATCATAGCATAAAAATAAAAAATGTGCATAGCAGAAAATGTCAAACTTGATCCTGACATTTTTCTGTCCCAAACCTTTCAAGACTACAAAGCAGGCTCTCCTAATGAAACACTTTCACTCTACAGGTTAGCAAATGTTTAGGCCTTAAAAATGTATCTAAATTCTTAGCTAATCAAAATTTTGTAATTTTTGTATTTGATCAAGGAAATTATTCATCCCCAAATTCCTCAACTACTAGCAGTGATTGGATTCTCAGAAAATTTTGCAAACTTGTACAACTTAGAGGTGAGATGCCGATGGCTAGCAGAGCTTATTCACGGCAGTTTCAAACTACCTAGCGTAAAAGAAATGGAATGAATACATGAAGATACTCTGATGAATACTAGGTGTCCTTCATATTTGGCACATTGATCAACCATGCAAGGACATGGGATGGAACCCCAAGAGAAAGAAAGGATTCTTTGCTGAACTTTTTGAGCTAGCCTTATGGATCAGCAGATTATGTTCCTCTTAAAGAAGCCATTGACCATTGTGTTTCTACAGAAATTTTTTTGTACCGTGACCTGATCTAGTGTTGGTTTGCTGCATCTCTCTCATCATCTTAAAAAAAAAAAAGTAAAATAAGAGAACAGAAAAAGTAATAAATTAAGATGGCCACTGTCCTGTGATCTATATCCTCAGATATTTTCAACTATTTTAATAAATATTTAGTTGGATAACTTGTCTCGTTTAAGTTTTTTTTCAAATATTAATTGTTAGAGATGCATGCATTCGCATTAACGTCTTCGGAAAGCAGGCTTGAATTGGAATATTACAATTGACAAGTTTTTGTTAAAAGAAAACAATAAAGGATGGGAGGTGTCGTTCGTACACGTATCTTTTAAAGATAGAAGTCTTTCATGAAAAATTATTGCTAATGGACACTAGTGGTTCGCTCGTACAAGAAACAGACAATACTTGCCCTACTTATCCTGGAAACACAATAAGGTAGAATGGACTTCACTTGAGCCTCAATATTCAAAAGCTACAATGATGAGTCCCAAAAAACCAAATGATGATCTCAGTGTTCCAACCAACCCATTAAAGCCCTAACCTTTCAACAATTACCCACTCATCTCTAGAACTGACCAGATTAGACTTTGTCATACTATTTTGCATCTTTGACTAGTATATATATAAACAGATTAATTTGCAGACATTCAATACTTCATGGGAACCATCACAAGAAAACAATAATTCAAAAAAATTTAGAGACAGGAAAAAATAGTAAAAGACGGGGAAAAGAGAGATCGAATACGTCTAGAGAGACCTAAGTTACCTAATTCATTTTGACAGCTACAGAAGTCGATTGCTTAATAACTTAATAAGAGAAATTGTATAACACGAAAAGCATGTCAAACTTTATTCTTTAAAAGCTGCTAAGGTAGCTCAAATGAACCTCTTGATGAACAGGACTGAACAGCTAGCTTCCAGTTCACGAGAAGAAATTAAGAAACTCCAAGAGACCACTTAAAGGAGATGAAAAGGGTATCTTAATTCTTTCCATTGCTGTTTTTGTTAAACTTAGCAGGTATGTAATTCAACCAACTGCTCATCTCATTTCAACTCAAATATGCATACACCTAAATTTAGAAATTCTCGCCGCCCATGTCGAAGCTTGATGATGTACAATTAGTTTTTATGCGGCTACGTCATATAGCAGGTGCCTGCCAGAGTCTTGAACTTGTTTAATTTATTATTTATGATAATCGATGTTGTGGGGTGACGGGTTAAATTATACTTTTTGATTGACTGCAATTAATTAAATAGAGAATCTACTTGATCTTAGAGGAAACTGGAAAGTTATATGAGGGATGTGGCTGTGGGGAAGTGCGTTCAAGGCATGTGAATGGCACATCGAGACACGTGATTATCTTCTTGTCAATGTCCACACTACTGGTTGATGAATACAAAACCATGGCATCTATGGCTCTACCCTCCACCAAAGTTATTGAATTGCTGATCGAATCACCACGTAAAAGCCGTCAAATCTGATACCATAGTTCATCTATCTGATAGCTTGTTATTTAGCTTTAAAAAAAAAAAAACATTAACAAATCAAAAGATGGTGTAACAAGTGTTACACACCACACAAAGTTGATAATTCTTTATCAAGTATTCTCCCACGCTTATATATATCAATATCCTATGCAGGACTCTGAGGAAGAAGAATATCAGTGTAGAGTTGATATTTATCATTGATTACCAATGGAGAAAAGAATAGCCATTGTTGGAGCTGGTATAAGTGGTCTTCTTGCCTGCAAGTACATCTCGTCAAAAGGTCTCCATCCCATTGTCTTTGAAGCTCGAAGTAGCATTGGAGGGGTATGGACCAAAACTATTAAGACTACAAAGCTACAGACTCCAAAACCATTGTATCAGTTCTCAGATTTCCCTTGGCCATCTTCAGTCACTGAAGTATTTCCCAACCAATATCAAGTATTGGATTATGTACAATCTTACGCACACCATTTTGACTTGGTTAAGTACATCAAATTCAACACCAAGGTTGTTGGAATTGAATATGAGGGCGAATCCGACGAAGAGATGCAGTCATGGAGATTATGGAATGGCAATGGTATGCCTTTTGGCTCTGAAGGGAAATGGAACGTTGTGGTAGAGGACTTACAAAACCATTCAATTGAGGTACCTGTATCTGTTCTGTGTATTTTGTGATCCTAATCTGCTGATGTTTAACTTATAAAATAGCTAGACTCTGTGAGCACCTTTCATGATATTTTGTTAAAGCAGATTAGTTTTTAATTTGTAAAGAAAGCAAGTGACATGGTTCAGCTATGCACCTCACAGGTTCACCAAGTGGACTTTGTAATTCTCTGCGTGGGGCGATTCAGTGATGTTCCAAACATCCCAGAATTTCCTCCAAACAAGGGTCCAGAAGCATTTCATGGCAAGGTGATACACTCCATGGAGTATGCAGCCATGGATTATGAAAGTGCTGCCAAATTTATCAGAGGGAAGAGAATTACGGTTGTTGGGTTCCAGAAATCTGCACTGGACATTGCAGTGGAGTGTGCAGCAGCAAATGGTAAGAAAAGTTGATGTTTCCGATGTTTGTCCAAGCTAAAACTTAATCCAAAAGTGAAAGCAGTAGTAAATTTAATGCTTATTTTCTCCAATTAGTATTACATTAATTTTCTGTTGCTGGATTCAGGGGTGAAAAATCAGTGTACAGTGTTGTATAAGACTGAACAGTGGACTGTCCCTGATTACGTTCCCTGGGGAGTGCCTTTAGCCTACTTGTACCTTAACAGGTTCGCGGAGCTTTCAGTTCATAAGCCTGGAGAAGGATTCATGCTTAGTGTTTTGGCAACAATGTTGTCACCAGTGGTATGTAACACCTTTTAATTCACTTTTAGGGAGGGTCAAATTATTTCTACTCACTTGGTTTGCCATTAACAGAGATGGGGAGTTTCAAAATTTGTCGAGAGTTATATTAAGAAGAAGCTTCAATTGGAGAAGTACGGAATGGTGCCAAAACATAGTTTCCTTCAACAAATCAGTTCATGTTTAATCACAACAGCGCCTGAAAAGTTCTATGACAAAGTTGAGGAGGGCAGCATCGTTTTGAAGAAATCTCAAAGCTTCAGCTTTTGTGAAGAAGGCATTTTGGTCAATGGGGAGACTACACCTCTAAAGACAGATTTGGTCATATTGGCAACTGGATTCAGGGGTGATAAAAAGCTGAAAGACATTTTTGTGTCCCAAACCTTTCAAGACAACATAGCAGGCTCTCCTAATGAAGTACTTCCACTCTACAGGTTAGCAAATATATAGAACAATGTTTAGGCCTTAAAAATATATTCTAAATTCCTAGCTAAAAGTTGTGTAATTTTTGTATTTGAAAGGGAAATTATTCATCCCCGAATTCCTCAACTAGCAGTGATTGGATTCTCAGAAAGTCTTGCAAACTTGTACACCTCAGAGGTGAGATGCCGATGGCTAGCAGAGCTTCTTGACGGCAGTTTCAAACTACCTAGCATAAAAGAAATGGAAAAGGATATGGCAAAATGGAATGAATACATGAAGAGATACTCTGGTGAATACCACAGGAGATCATGCATTGGTGCCCTTCATATTTGGTACAATGATCAACTGTGCAAGGACATGGGATGGAACCCCAAGAGAAAGAAGGGATTCTTTGCTGAACTGTTTGAGCCTTATGGACCAGCAGATTATGTTCCATCATAAAGAAGCGAATGATCAATGGTTTTCTATGCCATGATGTTCATCATCTTGAACAACATGTTAAAAAAGAACAGTAAAAGTAATAAAGGTGGCCACTTTCCTGTGATCTATCTTCGGATAGTAGCAAAAATGATTTCTATTAGAGGTTAAATATTATTGAGTCTTTTAGACTTTGGGTTTTAAGTAAAACGTTTTCCTAATATGAAATTAAAATAGTATTGACGTAAAGATTACAAGTCCAAATCCCTTATTATGTCAATAAAAATATTAAAATGATTATATTTAACCTATTTGTGAGAAGATGTATTAAAAATTAAATATTATTGTTATATCCACAATATATTAGACAAGTTTTTAAGTGTTTAGGTTAAATCTTCATGAATGATGAACACTGAGTACTACTGGGAGCTAGAAGGCGCTTTCAAAGTTCCACTACATACATATGCACAACCGGATGACTTGTCTTTTACTCATTATATGAATCAATGACAAACCGTTCAAAATTCACAATTTGCTACAGACTTTAAAAATATTCGTTAAAGAAATATCGGGTAAAGATAACTGCAAAAGATGCTTTCAAATCGAATCTTTAAAAGTGCATTGAAACAACAATCTTAAGTCTTATCAGCGATTCTGATTTGGCCACAACTGAAACCATAAAGTGGACTAAAAATATCTCGGCAGGACCAGTGCACTATTTGGCTTTGAGTAAAAATATGGGCCAGAATGCGTTTATTTCAACATGACTTTCCTGTAAGAGATAAGGGAACGTGGTGGTTCGTTGCTTGAAAACTCTAGCCATTTGAGAAACAAATAAGCTAACACACTACCACTAGTAAAGCAAAATTATCAAAAATGAGGAAAATAATAGCCATTGTTGGAGCTGGTGTTAGTGGCCTGCTTGCCTGTAAGTACACCTTGTCAAAGGGTTTCCATCCCATGGTTTTCGAGTCGCAAAGTTGCCTTGGAGGAGTATGGACCAAAACTTTTGAGTCTACAAAGCTGCAGACTCCAAAGTCATTATATCAGTTCTCAGATTTCCCGTGGCCATCTTCCGTCACTGAAGAATTTCCCACCCAACATCAAGTTTTGCATTATGCCGAGTCTTATGCACACCATTTTGACTTGCTTAAGCACATCAAATTCAATACCAAGGTTGTTGGCATTGAATTCGAGTGTGCAGCATCCGATGAAGAGATGCAGGCATGGAGTTTATGGAATGGCAATGGGATGCCCTTCGGTTCACAAGGGAAATGGAAGGTTGTGGTAGAGGACATGCAAAAGGAAAACCATTCAACTGAGGTATGCACATGCAAATTCTCTATTATTTGGAGCAAAGAAAGTAAGATGTTAGTAGTTTCAGTCAAGGTCTAACAAAGATGCAGGTTCACAAAGTGGACTTTGTAATTCTCTGTGTGGGGCGGTTCAGTGATGTTCCAAACATGCCAGAATTTCCTCCAAACAAGGGTCCAGAAGCATTTCATGGCAAGGTGATACACTCCATGGACTATGCTGCTATGGGGTATGAAACTGCTGCTAGCTTTGTAAGAAAGAAGCAAGTTATTGTTGTGGGCTTGGGGAAATCTGCATTAGACATTGCAATGGAGTGCTCAGCAGAAATTGGTAAGAAAACTTAACATGGAAAAATCATAGTGTTCCTTGACTAGGACCAAAAAATATCAGCACCCGAGTTTGGAACCGAAACAAAAGCAGTTATTAGATCATCTCCTTGCTACAATTATTGAATTAATATCCAGTTTCATTGCATTTCAGGGGTGAAAAATCCATGTAGAATTCTATACAGAACTGCACACTGGAATGTTCCTGATTACGTCCCCTGGGGGTTGCCTTTACCATTTCTTTACCTTAATAGGTTCTCAGAGCTTTTGCTTCATAAACCTGGAGAAGGGATACTACTAAGTCTCTTGGCAACAACGCTTTCACCACTGGTAGCATTTTGCTTATTATTATTATTCCTTGTCAACTACATTCAAATTATTTATTTTCTTTCAAGAGAAAAAGGAAAATTATTCACAGGACTAACTCAATTAGCATGCACTTATCAGAGATGGGTAATCTCAAAATTTGTCGAAAGTTATATAAAAAAGAAGCATCCATTGGCAAAGTATGGAATGGTACCAAAACATAGTTTCCTTCAAGAAATCAGTTCATGCCAGACCTCAACGGTGCCGGGAAAGTTCTACGACAAAGTTGAAGAAGGCAGCATTGTTCTGAAGAAATTTCAAACCTTTAGCTTTTGTGAGAAAGGCATTTTGGTTGATGATGAAGTTGCACCTCTGAAGACAGATTTGGTAATACTAGCAACGGGGTTTAAGGGTGACAGAAAGCTCAAGAATATCTTTGTGTCCAAAACCTTTCAAGACTGCATAGCAGACACCTCTAATGAAACATTTCAACTCTACCGGTAAGCATATCATCAAAGAAAGGAAATTTATAAACCATCAAGAAATGTTGATTTCAGAGTTCCATTGTTTCATCTCATCAGGGCTAGCAATAACAATGCATTGAAATCAATAAATTCCAACATTAATTTAGACATTGTACAGAAGCTGGTTCTTAGTGACTTACAATGCTTTTCAAACTTGATCAGGGAAATCATTCATCCACGAATTCCTCAACTAGCAATAATTGGATTCTCAGAAGGCCTTTCAAACTTGTACACCTCAGAGATAAGATGCCGATGGCTAACAGAGCTTCTTGATGGCACATTCAAAGTACCTGCCATAAAAGAGATGGAAAGGAATATGGCAAAATGGGATGGATACAAGAAGCAATACTCCGGCAAGTACTTCCGGAGAGCATGCATAGGTATCATTCACATTTGGTATAATGATCAATTATGCAAGGACATGGGATGGAACCCCAAGAGAAAGAAAGGACTGTTTGCCGAGTTGTTTGAGCCTTATGGACCAATGGATTATGTTACATCTTTAACAAGTGACTGACCATTTCTGTACTTAACAAATTTTGTACACATTATAAAGCCGCCTCACTATCACTGTCTATTTGGATTGTTGGCCTTACAATTTGTGTTTTAAACTGCCCCTTGGTTTTTTTTTTTTTTTAATTTTCTGATGGAATTGGGTTATCTCTTTTTCTTAACTGTGTTTACAACATTTGGTATCGTGATGATATGCCAGACACCAATATTAACTTCACTTCAATATAGTATAGTAAGAGTTTTCTGATCATGAATTAACAAATTAGATTAAAATTCAAGTTAGAAGTTAGATCCCGAGTAAGAAATGTTAATGGAAATCTCATTTGGTTGCAAATTCAAAAATAAGCTGAAGTTGAATTGATATTTATCTGATCCATACACAGATCACCTAATCTGGTAGTTCTTTTATTTACAATAAAAATAGAAAAAGCGAGAACTTAAATTAATTTTTGTTAAACATATTCAAGAGTATAGTTCAATTAATCGTGTTGTCTTATAAATTTGGTTCTGACATGGTCATTTGGTCAAGTGAGTTTTTTGTATAGTAATAATCATCTCTATTTAATAACTTCTAATTAAAAAAAAATTACAAATCTACTGTATTTTACATTGTTTGGGTATTTTATAACAGAGGACTATCAAAATTATGATTTTAACAACATATTACGGTTTAAAGTTGTTAAAACGGGAAGCGGTCATCATAAAAGAAATTAACAAGTTGGAACTGACATATATCTTATCTTCAAAAAATATTAGTTTAACATAGATCAATAAGATTCACATGTAGTTTAAGGTTCCCTATAACATTTACAAGCTATAACAATTGAATGTGGAAAACTAACACTAATCAGCTTCCCAAATAAACCATCCAAGTTAAACATATCTCTCAGACCCGGTAACTAATGTCCTCCACTCATTTCCAGATGGTTCTGTATCAAGCAAGATGAAAAAGAAGCAGATAAGTAGTTCTAGACCAAAATTATATAAATTTCAAGAGTCTAAATATATGAATGAAATAGAGAGTTCAGGACCAACAACCCTACAAGAAACCTTATACAAGAAGTTAATCTGTAAGAATGTGAGGACAATATCAACCTAATAAATAAAACAAACAAAAGAAACAAATTTATACGAAGTTTTATTATTATCTTGATAAACGCATATCAATGCTAGCAATAGAATTTAATGGATATAACTCACCGCATTCAAACATAGATTTCTTGGACCAAAGACAAATATAAACTATCATAAGTAGATGATAAGCGAACAATCAAACTACTTAGCTATGTGATAAAAGATAATGTTATGTTATATTAGAAGAGTAGCAAACCTAGAACTCCAACTAGAATCACCGATATCCACCAACCTTAGCTCTCTCAAAGTCTGTGTGGAGGAACCACCATGGACCAGTTTTTGACAGCAACCTGAAGATATTAAAGAATTGCAAGGGAAAATATAAATGTTAAAATGCGCAGCAACATATGCAAAGATCATATCTACGTAGGAAGAACAATAGAATTTAGCACATTTCATTTGTCATTCTATTGCTCAATACCTGACATATCCAACCACCATCCGCAAGCCCATAAAGAGTGTCAAGCCTGACCAAACCCCAGGAAGACCCATAACTTGAGGAGCATATAGCAAAAATGCAGACGACAATGCCCCCACTAACATCTGCGTATCACATAATAAATTTGAAAAAGCCCTATAAGCAATTTTCACAATTAAAAGAAGGATACCAAACAGATGTTACTAGTTGAGAAAGGCGTAGCTTACCATAGAGCAGGCAGCATATTGAAAGTCTGAAGCACCAAAATGGAGGCCATCAAAAATAAAAGCTAGTGCATTAATTGGTTGGCTTGCACTAACAAACTGTGAGAAATTTAAATTGAATTAATTAAATCAAAATATGCAATAGCACCCTGTTACATGAAGCCAAGCTTAAAGAAAAGAATGGAGAACTTGAAAAAAAAAAAAAAAAAAAAAACTGAATGTAGATTTGCATATATACCAATGTTCCACTTGNTATAACTTTAAAAAAAAAAAAAAAAAAAAAAACTGAATGTAGATTTGCATATATACCAATGTTCCACTTCTAACAATCCCTAATAATGTCGTATCCTTGGTGAACAAGGTGGCCAAAGACCCAAAAGATAGTCCCAAAATTGCAGCCAAGGAAACACCTGCGAGTATTCCTATCTGGAGAAAGAAATGCACATTAAGTAGTAATATCAAAAGCATGCATATCCAGCATGACGCTAGCAAAATCTGAGAGTTTCAGAACCACAAAACAAAATAAAGAAACATTTCAGAAGTTTTACCTTTAACACAATATTGGTAATTTCTTTCACAGTCTTGAAGTCTTCCTTGGACAAGTAACTAGCAATCAGGGCCTACATATAAATAATGTTTTATGTCAACATAAATTATTATCTCGTATGCATAAGTTAATAGGTATAATTTTCAACAATAAGCCCTGTTCAATTGATTCAGATTTACAAGCAACCAACAATGTGAAACTTGATCTCGACAATTTTATTCAAGGAAACTAGATGAAATGATAAAGGATATGCAAGTAGATATAAAATAATAGAAATGCCTGGCAAGTGATTATAAAAATTTGTACCTGACCAGATGCAGCTAGTGCATCAGTAAGAAGAGATACAGCCAACCAGACTTGCATGCATATCTGATGTGCAGCCATGGCTTCTGAACCTTGACGTGCAGCCATTGATGTCCCCAGTGTCATTGTTATTAGAACAGCAAGAGTTCTTCCCAGAAGAAAGCCACCTGCAGTAGCCCACGATTGTAAGAGATGCATAAAACAACTATCAGTAGAGAAAAGCACTATCTGCATCTTGCATTAGCTGGTATTTCTTGAAATGTAACGGAAAGATAAATATTATAAAGATATTTGTTTAAAAAAAATGCTAGATAATAAACATACCAGATTTTATATAGCCACCAAACTGCAATCCTCCCATCTTTGGAGGCAATAATACAACTTTCTTGTTCAAATACCAGATCATTAAAGCTGCAACAATGTACCTAACAAACAATATTTATCATTGACTACATTTAACTAATAAAATAAAAGGAAATAATGAAGAAACAATGAATAAGGCACATACTGAGACAACACAGTGGAAATTGCTGCTCCAGTTACATGCATCTGACAGGAATATATAAGCACAGGAAACAAGAAGACAGCTAATATGTTACCAATACCTGCACATGGAACAACTACAATTTGTAAGAAGAGAAGAAAAAAATACGTATACATGAGCTGGCTAAATTTTTAATTGTTGCCAATAAAAGAAAAAAAAAAAGGAAATAATCATACTAAACTGAAAAAGGGAAACAAATAAACCAATCATACCACAGTAATCGTCCAACATAGATAGTAATTAAGAAAATAGTAGACATAGCGGGCTCATCTTTCAGAAACTGTTTGCAATAGACAACAATTATCCAATAACATATTCTATGCACATAAGCCGTTTAAGTATGAATATTCCCTGCATTCTACAATATTGAGGTAAAAAATATTTCATATACAATCACACCCAATGATCTTCCAACTGTTTGAAAATTAGAAAATCAACGGCTCACAAGAACAATAAGAGAGGCCCACATGCAGATCTTTCAAATTTCAAATTGAGAAAGCTTTCATAACATGCTGGATAAAGTATATAAAGGTTTGAAACACATCACAAGAAAAAGAAGAAATAAGAGATTTTAACAATGGCAAAACTGAAAGTGCTTGAGTATTCAACGTTGATATCTATATATGAAAATGTTTAGCATGCAAGTGAATGCAGAAATGTTTACTTCATAATCCAAAGTTAAACCAAATACTTGCCAAGACATAGAACAGGGGTCTTTGTATCTTTAAAACCACGGAAAATGCCTTGAAGCGCTAAGGAAACTACTACTGCTGGAGCACCAATAGCTCTTAGCCTAAGAAATCTTTGAGCAGGAGAGTACATCTCAGATGCCTGTTAAGTAATGAATACAAGGACTATAGACTATGAGTTTCCAAGCACAATTTAGTGGTTAAGAAGTCAAACTGCACAACTAAACCGACAAAAAGAAAGAATATGCAGATACTGGAAATGATTTGTCATGTACAGTTTGCGAACTTAGGGATGAAAAGCTTACCGATGGTACACCCATCAAGTTTAGAAACGATCCCGCACCCAAAGATAATGCTAAAGCCTCAAATATGCCAATCCCAACAGCCAACAGTAAAGCCGTTGACACTGAGGATAGCTGCTTTCTTTCAATTATCCCCTTTAAAGGTTTACCATTGCTACTGCCTTCTAGGCCACCTTCTTCTGCACAAGAAATAATCCAAGTTAGACATGATGAATGTTAAAAAGTTGAAGCTTCAAAATTCTGACATCTAGCATGAATGAAAAAACTTATGCATGTTCAGCAAAGACAGTCATTTAAAAAAGTTGTGATTTTAATATTCACCTGATGCTGAATCCTTGATTGCATTCTTTGAAATATCTTCAGCAACAAAAGAAGTAGCAACACTAAGGAGAGGAATATTAAATAACTTTGATATAATATTAAAGATTGATATAGAAACACCGGCAGAAGCCAACTCCACAGAACCTATTGAAGCAACAAAA
This sequence comes from Bursera palmeri, assembly GCA_026225775.1. Lineage (NCBI taxonomy): Eukaryota > Viridiplantae > Streptophyta > Magnoliopsida > Sapindales > Burseraceae > Bursera > Bursera palmeri. The sequence continues at coordinate 18,949 of JANKKB010001616.1, forward strand.
ATGAGTTAAGCCTTCATTAGATAACAATACCAAAAACTAAAGAGACTCAATCAAGTTCAGCTCTGTTATAAGAAGCGTTAATAGATCAAATGCAACATAAGTTTCAAATCTTGATTGTCTATAAGATGCATGAGTTTTACCTCAAGGTATCCTCAAGCTACAAGCAGAACTTAAGTGTATTGGCATCTTCAGTGACAAATTATTTATAAACTTCAAATCAGTACTTTCAGATCCTTATAAAGATTTCAACATCCAGGTTTAAAAAATAAAACAAAATTGTAGTTACTTCCAGTTTAAAATTCTGAAGGGTGCAAAAGGAATAATGTTAGGATCCTAATTATAAGGAATGAGATTTGAATTTCACATTAGAAGTGTGGACTTTTTGTGTGGGATTTATAAAGCTTTGGGCTCTCCTATTTTAATAGCTAGCTTTTGGGGTGTGGTTCTCCCAAGGTTCTTATCAATTGGTACCAGAGCCTACATCATATCTCCCAGTAACGCCGGATTACAGTGTTCACCCGGGACTAGTCAAAAGACTAGTGCCCAACTAGCCTGCATAGGCGCCAAAGATGCAGAGCGTGGTAGAATAATAGGATAATTGGAAGAAATGGGACTTGAATCTCACATTGGAAGTGTGAGCTACAATAAAAGTGTGGGCTTTTTGTGTGGGATTTATAAGGTTTTGGACTCTCCCACTTCAATAGCTAGCTTTTGGGTTGTGGTTCTTCCAAGATTCTTATTGAATAACATAATATTTGAAACTAAATGTATATCCATTAAAACAACATTGTGTTGAATTAAGCATTGAACCTACCTAATCTACCAATATAAGCTGTCTCCATCAGCTGTGCCAAGGGGTCAATGGCCTGTCCAGCAATTGCAGGCGCAGTAAGCATTATAAGCTCACGTTTGACATCATGAGAATGTGATTCACTGCCAACCTTAGTTTTATGAGATAGAGAATCTGTCTCAGTGATTGGTGTCCCATTCAACTCACTGCAAACAAAACTAGGAAACTTGATACTAGCATAAAACCACTAAGATGAAGGCATATTCAATAACAAACTATAATACTTTTAGTACAATAGAACTAACTCGAGAATAGAACAAACCACATACACACAATTAGGGAAAAGGAGAATGTTATGTATACAAGCAGAAATGCAATACAAAATTACAAGCACACTATCAACATAACAATTCACCATACAACTTGAACACAAAATGCAATGAAGCTTAAAACATTAATGAACAACCAAATGATGAGTTCTCAGTCTTACAGGTGTTCCTCCTCCGATGAAGTGCAGAAACCAATCTCTTCTTCTAAAGCCAATCTCCCCTCCACATCAGCCGGACCCACACCAAAATCGGAATCTAACTTATCATAAGCTATCGGAAAATGTGTTTTTCGACCACGTGGCAACAATGGTGAAACATTGTTTCTGTGTTCCATAGACAGGCTGCAATTCCTATCAAATGCCACATAAGAATCACTAATTTGACTCCAGCGCAATAAAAAATGCGATGCTCCTGCTTTGGCTACTGTATTCGGTATTCTATTTCTACTCCTCAGTCCACTAGAAGGTCTAGCACCGCCACTCAGTTGTGTAATCGTCATTGTTTACAGTTACAATACTACCGATGTATCTATCACCGCAAACCTACAAAAACAACAATACATCAGAATTCAAAACTGAAAAGTAAAGCAACAGTCCCTAATCATGTCCATTATACACTTAATAAAGTCTCACTTTTTGCCCATATTATTTAAAATAAAAAATAAAAAACAAAACAAAAGATTACTCTATAAATATCAAGTGGGTTGGTACTTCAAGAGTCAAATATGAATTAACAACTAGATTACAAAACCAAAAAGACAAAGGTTTTGCAGTGGGTTTGGAAACAAAAACAAGAAATGAAGCAGAACCAAAAACAGAGGAAATACTTGAACGATCATAACAAACCTCAATTTCAAACATGCAGCGAACAGAACTCAAAAAATAAAAATTCCATTACACTTTTGACGAAAAATTATGGTAAAAAATAAGAGGCTCTTTGTTTGTTTTTCGTCAAAATGATTGAAACCCAGAAAGTAAAGGAAAAACCTGAAAATGGGTACAACAATAGTAACAACACTAAGGCAAAAATAAATAAATAATAATGATAATAGGAAAAAATTTGAAAGAAGGTTATAAGTACCCGTTTATGTAGATGGCAAGTATGTAGATGGGAAGTAATAGACCAAAGAAAACTGGCTTCGTTGGTTCGTTTAGTTTAAGAAATGCAAGAGAAACCGAACACAACTGAGTGTTGGTGTTTTGAGACTTCAAACGGCCGTTATATACTCCCATGTTTTTGCGCTTCCGCACGCAGATTCGGCGTTTTATTTATTTTTTTAATTTTTTTGTTTGCGGTGTGTGTAAGCTGAACCAAGCCCGGCCCCGACAGTCCCGACCCAGTATCATGCAGCATGGTCCTTTTAAGGTCCAAGATTGTTTCTTGTTAGGTTGGGCTTGGAGNTTTGAATCTTCTAATTGACAATAGCATCTAATGAATTTAAAAAAAAAAAAAAATATATATATATATATATATGATCACAACGTTATCGCGAGTATTGAAATCTTTTAACTCATTTCCTTGTCCATGCAATCTCTTAATGTTGAGGACGAAGAGAGTTGATGGTTGGAGCTCATGTATTGACGATAGATGAGTACCAAATGGTTCAATTCTAATACCTCTACTTAAACTCATAATCCAACAAGTGCCACTTATGCATTCAGAATGGCACAATTGTATAAGAGTATACATAACATTTAAGATCAGACTCAACTATTCAAGTTTAAAGGGTTTCTTATAACCCCACTTGCATTGAACAAAAAACGAATATTTTCATCACCTAATGACTACATGAACAGATGCTTTACATTACACTTAACCACTTCCATCTCGATATGAGAAAAAATATGAGCAAACTCGTAACAATTAAGTACCAAAATGCTACTGAAAAAGATGAAGGTAAAAGAGAACTTGGTGAACACAGATGAAGAGAAAGTAATTCCAATTCTAACCGATCCTTGTTGAAGCATTACTCTTAGTATAAGGAGGTGTCTCACTAGAAGCTGTTCATGATCAACAGTGAAATGAATCAAATAAGTTTCCTGTCAATATTAAAACGTTTTAACAAGCAACAAATTGGTAACTCGCATCAAGATGGCACAAACATAAAGCCAAAACAATGCAAGAACCTACAACGTTCACTTACCCGGATAAGTGGACATTGTGTCAAGTTTTGTGAGGATGGTTTGGTCAGAATAACCAGCATAGGCGAAGGTTGTCTGGTTGGAACCGTACGAAAAGGTGTTGCCTACGGCTAAAGGGTCTGAACCTTTACATTCCATAGATGGGCATGTTTGCCACTTTGATGACTGAAGTCCAGATGGCTCACGTTGTAATCTGACCATGCAAGAAAAGGTTATGA